>JAQIXS010004929.1:0-13810 GCA_034700785.1 Rossiulus vilnensis
GTGCGATAATGCAGCAACTCTAATTGGGTAATACGAAAAACTTATGACACACATTAGGAACGGCATTCATTATGCAGCTTGCGCTGATGCCCAGGCTTGTTATAAAAAGTTGGCTAACCGGGCTAATCCGGCTTCGTTTCGTGGAAACCGAAGGCCGATGACATCACCGTCGTCTACGTACGCGATCGCTCGTGGACAAACGCGACAGGAGAAGCGATCCAGACGAGCATTCGGGAGGGCGTGAACGCGTTCGAATCCTTTCCGAAACCCCGTTCAAATCCGGCGTATTTCAAGGGCCGATTCCGGACAGCACCTCGGCGCAGCAGGTAACAACCATCGAGCTAAGCCTTCCTTCCATAAGGGCGTTAGTCCCATAGGCCTATATCACTTTCGCCATGTTCCCCACCGTCCTCCCCTAGGCTCGCGCCCCCGCTCACAGCCCCATCATGTTCAGCTGGTTGAACAAGGATGAGAGCCGCAAGAAGCAGCCCGAGGTGTACGACACGGTGGTGGAGGGCCTGCGCAAGATCTACAAGGCGAAGCTGCTGCCCCTGGAGGAGAGCTACCACTTCCACGACTTCCACTCGCCCAAGCTGGACGACCCAGACTTCGACGCCAAGCCCATGATCCTGCTGGTGGGCCAGTACTCCACCGGCAAGACCACGTTCATCCGCTACCTGCTGGAGCGGGACTTCCCGGGCATCCGGATCGGGCCGGAGCCGACCACGGACCGCTTCATCGCGGTGATGCTCGGAGACCAGGACGGGGTGGTGCCCGGCAACGCCCTGGTGGTGGACCCCAAGAAGCAGTTCCGGCCCCTGTCCAAGTTCGGCAACGCCTTCCTCAACCGGTTCCAGTGCTCGTCAGTGAACAGCCCGGTGTTGGACAGCATCACGATTGTTGACACGCCAGGCATCCTGTCGGGCGAGAAGCAACGGGTGGACCGCGGCTACGACTTCACAGGCGTGCTGGAGTGGTTCGCCGAGCGGGTGGACCGCATCATCCTGCTGTTCGACGCGCACAAGCTGGACATCTCGGACGAGTTCCGGCGCAGCATCGAGGCGCTGCGCGGCCACGACGACAAGATCCGCATCATCCTGAACAAGGCCGACATGGTGGACCACCAACAGCTGATGCGCGTCTACGGCGCCCTCATGTGGTCGCTGGGCAAGGTGCTGAACACGCCCGAGGTGGCCCGCGTCTACATCGGCTCCTTCTGGGACCAACCGCTGCGCTTCGACTCCAACCGCAAGCTGTTCGAGGCCGAGGAGCAGGACCTGTTCCAGGACTTGCAGAGCTTGCCCCGCAACGCCGCGCTGCGCAAGCTCAACGACCTGATCAAGAGGGCCCGGCTGGCTAAGGTGGGTGGCTTCGCGGTTCTCGGCCGCGCGGCAGTGGCTGAGATTTATAACAAAACCTTTAAGCTAAGTATTGTTCCTGGGGAATTGTTTCGGTGTCAGGATATCCAGATCAGTACCAAGATCCCAAGATATGTTGCTAAGCATTACTTACGGCTGACAACTGTTTATCTTCAATTTCAGTTCAATTCAACTCAGTACCCTATCGTCAGTAAGGATATGTCATGTGGTAGGGCAGGGGTGTAATCCATCATGTTAGATTTAACGTGCAATTTCCCAAGTTTATTTTTTAAATTAATTATCTTGAAAGCTTTGAAACGTCCCACACCTAATATTACAATTTGGGGAAATTATGAGGCGCTTATGAAATTGCGGCCATTTTTTAAGAAAATACCATCAACTTTCATCTCGATAATACTTGCGTGCAACATGATGCAAGGGCATAATACTATGTAGCATCCGTGTGATTCTTTCATAAGTTTTAAAGCCATGGACTGCTCGCAAACAGAAATTTAGAACGGTTATGCCAAAGTTTTTCTCCGATTTGCCCGTAGGCCTAAAGATTATTCCATGGATGTCTTTGATAGGACTTGCAGGTAAATGCCGAAGGTTTAGGCGCTAGCACGACTGACACTGAATGTTAAGCACCATGCTGACATCACGCTTGTGTCAGTCGTTGGCTTCACATGCGCGTGGGAAGGAAATTTGCCAAATTGCTGCTTAATGAGGTAACCATCTTGTCTCGTTAAGTGAATCAGAATGCGCCTGCTTTGGCAATTAGCTCGCTCAACCCCAAACGCCAAGACATGCCAGCTGTGTTCAGGCAAGTGTAGCCCACTGCACGAAGAAGACAATCTTTGCATGGCTGATTCGCATGCGATGATATTCTGTTGCAGAGTGCCATGCACTTTCGGTATCAGGCTATCAAGATCCCAGGATAAGTTCAAACGTAACTGTGGGAGCCTATCTCCGGGGCACAAAATTATGTGCATTTCAACTAAGTTTACTGTAGACAGGAAGTTTACTCGTGCGCTATTGGCAGCAGTGATTTCCTCCTGTAAGAATAGGAAATTCTTGTTTTTTCTCGAGCTGCTGCCAAACTGCTTGAAAGCAATTCCTGTTGAAGCCATGGCGTAGCTTCTAAAATCCTCTTACTGTATAAAAACTAAGTCACGGCAATAGAAGGTGATGGCGGTACCGCTTGAAGGGGGGTACGACAGGGAACCATTCTCTTCCTCAAATGGCCATGAAGCCTTTTGCGCAAGGTTCTTCAGCAACCTTCTCTTGGGTTTGGCAGGACCTCCTGGTTCCACCCATTAGCCACCTGTGTGCACCAAGGATTTACGTTACGCTACCTGGGCTAATGTAGGCGAGTCAAGCACCTTCAAATCCAGTTGTTTCCACAAGAGTAGCAACGAGCAATTTCCCTATGAACCTGTCCTAGCTTCCATAGACATGTCTTGATTTTGGTTAGCTGTTTTTTCTTCCATTTTTCTTCCCTGTTTAGTTTTTATTCTTGCTTTAATCTTTTGTGTTGTTGTTGCTTTTTCGCATTCCTGGAGAATCTTGACATCCTTTTCTTCTTCTTTCGATTACTCGACTTTCCTTCAATTTAATGTTTTCTTTAAAGTTTTTTCTAGCGGTTATGCAACTCCGGTTATTTTTTCCTGTCTTCGCCTTCCTTCTTCCGCGGTGCTAACGAGGCTAGCGGAAAGAAATCCAAATAGCGCTTTTAACAATTAACCGTAATACACCAGGAAGCTATTAAATAGCATTTCTCGAATCGGTGAATCACGCGGCTCTGTGAATTACGCCTGTTCGGTAATATTGATCATGTCTTCGGTCGCAGTTGAGTAACGCCTGGCATCCTACCAGAAGTAAGGAGTATGTCAAGGATTGCGGTCTCGATTATAAGCCCATTTAAATGTGTACACTTGAAAAGGCACTGGTGGCCCAGAAAGCCTTCGGTGGACAATAATAATTTATGGTAAGCCTGCACAGTCATTGTGAGGGACAGGAACTCTTAATTGCATAAAAAACGCATAATTCACAGAGTTGCTCAGCATGGTTCGGCTGATGTCATCTGGCGTTGGTTTCATTCTTGTTTGTCTGGCAAGTGCATTATTGATTCGTCTTGCCGTTTTGTGATGAAATTGTGGAGGCCTGGCAGAAATGTCAGCTGCCATCAACTGGAAAAATAAAAACTTTTGGGGGTTTTGGCACATTCAACCAAGGGACAGCAGAAGTTCTGAATTCCTCGAAATATATTTTCCATCAAACAGCATCAATGATGCCTGTTAGGTGTCCAAATAATATATCTCGAGAGCAGTCCGGCATCAATTCAGTAGGTTGTATAATTCCAAAACGTGATTGTCTGGGCCGCCATGGACCTTCCCTTGTCCCTTAGCAATTTTTGACAGCTGAGTTATGGATGACGAAATGTTCCCATGCTGTGAAAAATGCTCTTTTGCACACATTCCAAGCTCTCGAACGTTTCTTCGCAAAAGTAGGCCATGCTAACCTAATGACTAATGCGCGAGGGACAATATCGCTATTGTGAACGAAACGCTCTGGTCTGTGTCAAAAAAACACTTATAGATAAATGAAGGGGAAATAAGCTGGGGTCGGTTAGAGGCCGTCATCCTCAGCTTTTGCAGCTGCCCAGGACTCATATTTAAGCTTTCAGCCGGGGTGAGATGAACTACCCTGAAACTGAAAGATTGAGCTACAGTTGACTATTTTCGAATAATTCTTGTAGGATCGCTTGCTAACCATGTCGTTATTTATTTTAAAAATAATTTGTTTTAAAATAGAAGGACAGTGTAAGGAAATACATCCAATTTCGCTCAGTTCTTTTAAAATATTGAATGGGAAAAATTACTGTTTAACAACAGCTGTGAGTGGAATGAGGAGTTTTCCAAAATTGGAAACAAAAAGCTTGGGAAAAAATTACTTTCTAGTAAATTAAAATTAATTTTAATTAAAGCAAACGCTTTTTGGGGGGGTGCAGTTTCATTTCCGAATCTAATGACCACAGGATTTTTGTCACTGAATTTTCCAGCTGACCTAAGAAACCTGGAATTGTCAGAGAAGGAGGAACAACCTGGAAAAGCCAGGAAAATTTTATTTAATGAAAAAGTCAGGGAAATTGTGACCATTAATTGGTGATGATGCTGCTCAAAAGATGTCACATGTTATCACACTTATGGCATTAGTACGAATAGTTTTAAAATAGTAAATATCAGTAATTGGTACATTTTGTTTTCATTTTATTCCGTAAACATTTTTGATAACTAGGAAAATTTTCCCAAAACCCTAGAGACGTTGAGAGTTTCATTTTGGTGGGAATCCTGCATGGAAAAATAAAATGGAAAAATTACGTTGAATTCATGATCTGTTATCCCTTTCAGGTGAATGCATACATCATCAGTGCCCTACATAAGGGGATGCCCACTGTATTTGGCAAAGACAGTAAAAAGAAGGAGCTGATCAAGTCGTTGGCAGAAATCTACGGCAACATTCAAAGGGAGCATCAGATCTCGCCTGGCGATTTCCCAGATCTGAAGCGCATGCAGGCAAGTGATTGACAAATTCCTGATCATTTGGACTCATAGGCATAGTTAAATTGGGCTCATGAAGAATGGGTTTCAGCTATTCTTTTAACCAATCTTTGCCACTCAAGCTCATGGTCACTTTGATTCCTACAGGAACAGCTAGTGCACCACGACTTCACGAAATTCAGCCCGCTTAAGCCGAGGCTGATAGAAACTGTGGACAAGATGCTGGCCGAAGACATCGCCCGGCTGATGTCCCAAGTGCCTCATGAAGAAGCGACAGTAACTGCCGATCCGGTAGTCAAAGGCAAGTCTAGACCTCGTTAAACAGGGTGACCACGGTTTTAAAAATTATTTCCCTACTTATTTTTATTGAGGAACGCATCTGCTGACTTTGTATGACATCATTTTACAAATGTTTTAAATACTGTATGAAAAACTTAATGTTCGTATGCTAAATTTGCTTGGAAATATTAATAAGGAATGCTGTGGGCGAAAATTATAACAAGTTAAGGGTTTTAGACCGCATTTCTCTTCACATGCATGTATACATACATTCATAAGCAAGGGTTCAGCTAACCCATTTCAAATTCCCTAATTTCCCCGTTTTCTAGCTAGCGTAGTCACCCTGTTAAATTATCCTAAAAAAACGATGCTCATGTCAATCGAGCATCCTCAAGAGCAATCGCGTTGCTAATCCTCCTCTTTTCTCGCAGGTGGTGCCTTCGAAGGAATGCAGGACAAGATCGACAACCCGTTCGGGTTTGGCAAAGGAGAGGGCGTGAACGCAGGCTACGGGGAGCCGGAATGGATCGTCAGCAAGGACCGCTACAAGTACGACGAGTCCTTCGAGAGCCTGAGTCCCATCGACGGCAAGATCACGGGGGCCAGTGCCAAGGCAGAGATGGTCAAGTCCAAGCTACCCAACTCCGTGCTGGGCAAGGTGTGGAAGCTGGCCGATGTGGACAAGGACGGAATGCTCGATGCCGACGAATTCGCCTTAGCCATGCACTTGATCAAGGTGAAGCTTGACGGGCATGACCTCCCTGTCGAGCTGCCCTCGCATCTGATACCACCCTCGAAGAGAGACCTCTGAATGTCTCCGTCCTGGCCGAAGCTCCAGTTTCCGTTTTTGAGCTTTCGTGTAAATCCACTTATCCAAGTGCTTGCGTGCACCACCCCGGGGCCGGCTTGTTGCCTCCGAGGTCTTGCACGTACAGAATTCCATGCAGTCTGAGTGTAGTTAGCATTCAGCACCTCAAGGGCTTGCCATACACGTTTTTACGTACGGCACCGGTATTCTTTTTTCTTAAGTTAATTTGCCATTCCTGGACTTGTTACGCTAGCAGAATGTTCGGAAGAAACTTCACATGCGGACGTTCCGAGGCGTCGATCAAACGCTGCGACTCGTTCCTCTCTAACCGTATTCTCCGTACCTGTACATCATCGAAATCATCACTTTGTTATCCAAGTTATCTCGAATTTAATTCGCTTACTTTTCGCTGCAGTTGTTGAAATACTATCGTTAGTCTGTTCCTTTGGCCTTGGTGCACAGCTCATTTTCCCTTCCCATTTGCAATATATTCCGTACTACCGATAATACCCACTGTACGCTGAAAAATTATGTGCAATAAAATGGATGACTAACGTTGATTTACGCACGGTTCAGCCAGTTATTTTGGGAATTGAGTTCGAAATTGCCACGGCAAGTTCGCTGTACTCGCAAATAAACCCGCGATTCAGAAATGTTTCGAGGATGTCGATTTTAAAAAGAAATGGGACATTTGCTAGTAATGTAGCTTAAGGCACTAGCAGACGACCAGGGAATGCGTGTAATTGACAGGAATAATTTTTACTATGGGTTTTCACTAGTAATTCTTAAGGCTGAACCAAAAGAATGCTTGCCATACAAAAAAAATTACAATTTTGTTTCAAGTACTTACAGTTGCTAAGTTTCAGTTTTTTGCAGAACTGGTCGTCCACTAGGGTCAGTTATTTTTTAGTTTGAAAATGTTTGTTTATTCATAAAAAACCTCTGGAAATATGTATTTGTTTAAGATTTCATTCAATTTTTTGAATACATAAACGGAACATTTTCAAATTATAAAAAATAACGCTGATTCCAGCAGACAACCGATGCTACATACGAAAAAATAAGTTTCCAATTACAACAGGTATTTGAAGCAATTAACTGTTTTGCACAGTGGGCATCTTTTTAGGTTGGGAATAAGATTTTCAATTATTAGAAGTTTTGAAATGAAAGGCCAAAACATAACCATGGAAGAAAATCCAAAACCAACCACGCACATTTTTAAGCGTTTCATTCCTCAGGTTTGATAGGATGGTATTGCGGGGTGTTCAGATTAGATGGACATTGGCCAATTCTTGATCCCAGTCACCATAAACGCCGTTTTGGAGTGCTACACGAAGAAACCAAACATTTCACGGTATAAAACAGCTTTAATGTAATAAAACTGAAATAGCCTGATGCTTCACAAAATGTTCATCCGGGTCGTTATATAAAAAGGCTCGCAAGCCAGCGAATGCACTTGTACAAAACTCTTAAGGGAACCGAAACGTTGCAGCTTTGCACGGCCAATTATACCAAAACGAAGGGGAGGGGCACAGACGACATCGGGCCCGTAATGCACTGAGAATTCGTCAAACATATCACAAGTTGCAGGACTAGGGGCTGCACCTAGCAGGGGAACGAAATTTACTTAGACGTGGAGATGCGATCTCATGTAAGTACATAATAAATAGGCTAACTACTGGCTGCGTGCATGATATTCAACATGAACTTTTATGTCGTACAAACTGCTGGAAGCGTGGTCTGTCTTGCAGTAAAGTACTTCCAGGATACACTATTACAAGTGTGCACATTGTTACCCTATCATCTACGGTATCGCTTCAAAATTGCTTACGAAAACACCCAAGTAATACTCGTACCGGTAAAGGATTGAGCGGCGTCCTATCTAGGATATTGCATTCTTCACTTCAATATGCACCCTGGCCCAAACTATGCCTGGCTTTACCACCGAATTTAAGCGAAAGCTCACATTACAGTGCTACATGAAGGAATTGTGACAGCACATCAGGATTCTCCCAGACCTGGAAAACCTGAAATTGCCAGGAAAATTGGAGAGACACGGAATAGTCCGGGAAGTTAAACAAACCAATGTTACGTTTGCTTTCGCATGATTTAAAAAAGTGCCTACTGGCATAAAAAGCCAAAGTTATGAAATAAAATCCAGGTCATAGAAAAGTCATGATATAGGCACTAGGTTCACAGAACGTTTCCGATTCACTGGGCATTTTAGCACATTCACATTCATCTCGAAGGAATTTTTCTTAAATGTCGAGTTTTTCAGCCGTTTGTCAATTACCAATTTTACCCTTCGATGCCATCTATGTAGAGCATGTAAAATTACCCTTTAGAATCAAAGGTCAACGAACTTTTTTAAAAACATGTTGAAACGCCGTATAGCTTCGAAAAATATTAACGGCATGGAAAAGTTATAAAAATTAACTGAAATTACAGTAACAAATTATGCACACACCTTTGTTAGTTGTTACTAATGCCAAGACATGACACACAAGATCCTGCATCTGGAATTCAGAGGTTTATAAATTTGTTCCAGAAAACTTGTCTTGACTTTAGTAATTAAATAACCAGCAAAAGTGCTTACTGAATTTGTTACTGTAAATTATTTTTCTTAACCTTTCCATGCTGTAAATTATTTTTCAATGCTATTATAAAGACAGAATTTTAATACACTTTACCTAACCTTCATTTCATGACTGACTTTTTATGTCAGTAGGCACTTTAAGCAAGTAGAATATTGGTAAAATTTGTATGTTAAACTTTTTACAAAATGCCTCCATATGGCTCAATTTGCACCTTTGGGTCCAAGTATTACGAATCACACATGTGGTTTTTAAAAATTAAAATAGCCTTGGGGTGCTGTTTTTTTTCAATTCAAAACCACAAGATGACTTGAAAATCAAAACGAGGCAAATGGTATGTGGAAGTTCAAGAAAGTGCAGTCTCTTAACGTGCATAAAGGCGTCGTGAAAAACATTCGATTAAGTTCAAAGTATAAATTCACTTTTTCCTGTTACATATCGAAGGGTGACAAACCATCCCTCCTCCTGGAAAAAAAATTCGAAAACGACCACAGAATGTTAGAAACCGCCAAAAATTCTTTAAAAAAAGTGTTCCTAAAAGCATGTTTCCGAAGTGGATTTTAAACCCTGGACGTCAAACTGAAGTAATGAATGACATCAATGCGCTGCTGTCCTACTTGCCACAATAGTGGCGCATATGACTGTTTGGTAAAATTTCCACAACAACAAATGTTTTTCACTAAGTTTTTGTTTACCTTCTCGTAATAAAACGTCTGAACGACCAGATTAGTGCTATCTATATATTTCACAAAAAGCTGGGTTTTTGGTGTTTGGTACGTTAGCCTATGGTTTGACACCCTTCAGTTATCGCAATCGTCCAGTGAAAAGCAATTCTTTCGTACAATACGCAAGCCAGCTGCACTCCATAACTTAATCAAAGCCTTCAGCCCTTGAATGATTTCTAAAATGTGGTCTACAAATTAAACTGGTAGATCGTCTATAACATACGCAGCAGAATGTAAAGGGAATTCAATACAACATACAAGCCACAGTTATGATCTGTTGCGGTATCGATGTCTATAATAACAGCAAGTTTTACCTTAACTACTTAGTTGAGAATCAGGTTCAATCGGCAGGTGGCAAATAATCTCGTAGTGGTTCGGGGAAATCTCACGCGACACTGGGATCGGAACATCGAATAACGCACACACATATCGTAGATATAAAAAAAATCACAAGTTTAAAAAGGTAGTCTCACACACTATCAAGTGGAAATAATTATTTCAGACACAGCGCTGACAGCATCCAACGGCAAAAATGGCGGTTTTCACTAAAACGTGATTCTCGCCAAACCACGTGAGCGCTTCCGAGATTTCTGCTGCCAGACCACAGTCACCAAATTTCCCTGAAAATTTCCCTATCTAGAATTCTAACTTCGAAATTTGCACTAAAAGTAACTAGAAATGCACGCTAAATTATTACAAGGCCTTGAAACTGTTGGCTCAAGTCAACCCTCGATCTCAGCACTCTCTCAAATCAATTTTCACATTAGCTCTCAGAAGCTATTATGACAATCACAACCATCTAATTTTTAAAAAAATTGAAAATTAAATTCTAAATCCTATGAGCAGTGACAAGCCTTTTTAAAAAGAAAACAACTGGTTTTGAGGAAAATGTTGACTATAAATATGGTTTCGATACACAGATTTTGTCGCAATTTCCTAAAACTAAATGGCGAAAGAATTAAGTTAGGAAAAGCATTCATTAAAATCCAATTAAACCAGTAAAGTAATGTTATTCCAGTCTTGGTTTCATAGTTAATCTCATTTCTGCTCCAAAGTTGCCACTCGGTTTTCGGGAGAATTCAGAAGGACTCAGTCCCAGTTATTATTTTTGCATCAAATTTAATCGGTTTGATGAAATTGACCTGCCATTAATTACTGCAATTGTAACTTAACATTAAGCGCAAAATTAATCGTGGTTGTTGGAAGGTTTATGGTGAAGTGGTTGGTGACTAGGATATTTCCCAAGATTCTGTTGAAATTTCGATTGTAGCAGTTAAAAGGGGGAAACTATACGCAGATATGGAGTCTGGTTTGACGTCATAAATAAGAAATTTGGGTAGTTGCTATTATTTACAGGCATAAGATTAGATTTCAGTGAAACCGCCATTAAATTACAGAAAACCTAAAACGAAGTTGAAGCAGATGTGTGAATTGAGTTGCATAGGCCATTTATTTAATATTTTTTTCAGAAAACCAGATAAATCTTCAGAGTAAATAATTCGATTCTGGATGCTGTTTGTTGCCGGCCCATATCTCCAAAAGGTAAATATGGGCAACAAATAGGTGTGCTTTGGTACTATGGCAGTGAGTAGGATATACATGTATTCTGCTTGAAAATATATTCCACCAAAGAGCCAAACTGCACTTCCGCCGTCTACAAGGCCAGCGAAAAGTTACATGAAAAACACTATTTAACACCTAGAATTATCGAAGAGTGAAACTTAAAAACGCGACGTATTAAGCGGGGGAAATGAATAAAAAAAATGTTAAAAACTTTCATTTCTTCAGCAATAACCATAGCTGCTTTCAATAATTGGCACATAATTACACAATATAATAAAAACAAATAAAAAAAATCTAAGTGGATTTCGGTGCAGAGGACCCAAAAACCTACCCGCGCGGGGCCATCGCCCCAAATTAATTTGTACAAAAGCATATAAATTATTATTTTTTAAATGCAACCGAGGAGACAACAATCACGACTGTATTTGGCGTAAGTGCCGCCTAAAAATATGCATGGAGTGGCGAGATTATGTTTTATACAATGAAGGACTAGCAGTTTCAGGATTGTTATTTCCTTGGATCGCAGTATGCCAAGCACGAGCTACACGGATCACTAAAACGTTTTCTCTCAGAACCTTTGCATCAAAAAACGTTTAAATATTTGGATGAAATTCTAAACTTCTTCTGGAGAAAATGCATTCGTTTCGTGGTTAACATTTGCCCAGTGCAAGCCGCCATTCTGCAGTTCATGATGTCACATTACGCATTGATGGATTTTTAAATCTCGTATTTTTTTAATTTTCTCATTTAATCAACAAATCATTGGATTAAAGTAATTCCTTATGTCATTTTTATTTATTTTCATCGTGATCACTATTCTTTTCTCCTTAGAATTAACTTGACAGTGGATTGAACATATCCTAAATATCCTAATAAACTTGTATCATTGACTAAGATAAGGCCAAATATTACCAAAGAATTACTAGCACAAATACTTTTGCACATTATCGCAAATTACTTGCCCTTCCAATTCAAGGTAGATATTATCTGGAAAAGAATATAAATTATCTCCTCCGAAGATTTTTGCATCAGATTAAGGACTAATCCTAACCATATCTAAACTTCTCGGGCTCTAACTTTTAACATGGATATTACCTCTCCATGCAAGCTTTGCAATAAAGAACTTGTAAATTGGAATAATTTGTTTCAGTATTGTAAATTCCCAAAATTAACGTTAACATGTAAACCAATTCGGACTATATTTTATAATTATCCCAATATCGATTATATAACAATGTTCCAAGAGCCTTCAGAAATAGTATTACGGACGGTATGGAACATTGCAAAGATCTGTTCCCATAATGAAAATAATTATAAATGATGTAATTCCGTGTATCCAATACCCTTTTTTAAAAAAGTTAGAAGATCGAAAAGAAACTACAGACCAAGTAAGTTTTTTTTTAATCTATTTTAAACAGATACCCTAACCTTAATGCTAACCTAATCTTAACGCAATTTTCTGCTTATTTCTTACGTGACCACTAAGTAATTTTTTTAATATTTTTTTTTCTATAATTAACATGACATCGGCATTAATTTATCCCAATTGTATTTTTTTTTTTTTTTTTTTCATATAATCAGCATAAGATTGGAATAAATTGATTCCTAATGTCATATTTTTTTATCAGCGTGACCACGCTTCTTCTTTCCCTGAAATTAACCTGACAGTGAATTTAAAATATAATAAATTTACCTAATTTGTATTTTGCATACCAGTGCTGTTGAATATAATCAAGAAAATATTGTAATAAATTAATATTAAAGTCATTTTCTGTCTATTTCTTTCGTGACCACTAAGACCCTGTTTTTTTTAGTATTTTCTTTTTTCTATAATTAACTTGACATATGCACTAATTTATCCTAATTACAAGATGAGTAAGAAAACACAGCCAGGCGTAGTTTTATTTTTGCGACGTTTCGTGTTCTTTATTTGACACTTCTTCAGGCTAGATAATGCACACAATTAATAGTAACAATGATTTAGCACGACGATTATATCGGTAAATTGAATAAAAAAATTAATTGAATATTTAGTTGATGGCGTACCATCCACGTATCTTCTCTAACAGCACCCTCTTATAGTAAAAAATTTGCTATAACACTTATCGCTCTGCAGATTCCTAATTTGGTAGTGTTTTTAATTATTAAGATGTTAGTATGCGTTTTTTATGGTAATTTTATTTTGTTTGTTGTGGTCCAACCCAGCATTGAGGTAATTATGGTCTCTTGTGGTTGACATGTATTGGTGATCGCCATTTTATCTAAAATATTCGTGCGATTGGATGAAATTGGCTGCAAGCAGTGAGATTTCGTGTTTGTAAATTATATTTGGAATTATAGTATATTACAGTTGTTATAGTCATTATAATTTGGTCGCCTTTGTATCTTAATCTTCGTGTAGTTGGTTGAATTTTGGTTATTCCAAACTAGTTGTAAATGTTATGTTCAGAAAAAAAATTTTTTGACATTAGTTGTGAGCTGTGAAATTTCGTAGTTGTGAACTATGTTTGGAATTATGGTATGGTATAGTTGTTATAGTTACTGTATTTTGGTCGTAATTGTATCAAAGTTTTCATAAAGTTGGTTGAATTTTGGTTACTGGCTGCAAGTTGTAAATTTCGCATTTGTGAAGTTCAAAAAGCTATTTTGGAATTAGTTATGATGTTTTGGTGTTCGCCACTGTATCTAGATTTTGTATAATTTGATGAATAAGCTGCAGTTTGTGAACTCGTAATTTATAGATGTGAATTTCGTAAATGGATTGGCTATTCTTTCTGGTGATTAATGATTACTCACGGAATTCCACATAATCACAACTTGCAACTAATTACCAGAAAGAATAGCCAATCTATTTACGAAATTCACACCTATAAATTACGAGTTCACAAACTGCAGCTTATTCATCCAATTATACAAAATTTAG
>JAQIXS010004930.1:0-13809 GCA_034700785.1 Rossiulus vilnensis
CTACCAAACCAAAATAGCTACGAAGAAAGTGACGGAAAAGACCCAAAAATAACGACCGAAAATCCGCAAAAGTCGCACAAAAAGAATTGGAATCGGATTGATGACGGCTGCGTGCCCAATGAGTAACGAATTGGAGCTTACTGAACCGGAAAAGATAAAAAACGGACGACGGAGGATGACGGAAGAATAGATTAAGAATGAGATGTTATAGGATCGCCTGAGGATGACCCAAGTAAGGGGTCGAAACGTTGCGTGAAAAAAACCTGACTTTGGCTGAGTGTCCTTACTTCAAGTTATATATCTACCAGCCACCAGATGGGACGTGTATACTACGTCGAAATTCAAAGAAGGTAGTAAAGTGCAATAAAATTACACTTACTGTTTTGTTGTTATTTAAACAACATTTTACGAAAAATTGGAGTATTTTGAGCAGGAATCTGGTCTTATGTTCTCGAAATTACTTTTAGTTTAGGAGGTATAGGCATTAAAAGGTGGTGAAGTGCCTTTAAATTTAAATTTTTGTTTTTATGCAATTTTAGCAACATGTTAAAGATTAAAGTCTCCTGAGCACGAAGCTGAGCTTATTTTTTTAAAATTATTGAATGGTTAAAAGATGTAGGCATTTAAAGGTACCAAAGTGCAATAAATTAAAACTTACTGTTATGTTGCAATTTAAACAAAACATTTTTTAAGATTGGAGTTTTCTGTGCACGAATCTGAGCTTATTTTCTCTAAATTTTTGTTTTGTTTAAGAGATATAGGCATTTAAATGTGGTGAAGTGCATTAAAATTTAACTTTTTGTTTTGTTGCAATTTTAACAACATGTTTTAGAAAGATTGGAGTCTCCTAAGCACTAATCTGCACTTTTTTTCTCTATATTTCTTTTAGTTAAGGAGGTATAGGCATTCAAAGGTATTTAAGTGCAAAAAATTTAAAATTACTGTTTTGTTGCAATTTAAACAAAATTTTCCGAAAAAATTTAATCTCCTTAGCAGGAATCTTGGCTTATGTTATCGAAATTACTTTTAGTTAGGAGGTATAGGCATTAAAAGGTGGTGAAGTGCCTTTAAATTAACATTTTTGTTTACTTGCAATTTTAGCAACATGTTAAAGATTAAAGTCTCCTGAGCACGAAGCTGAGCTTTTTTTCTTAAAGTTTCTTAAAGGTTAGAAGATGTGGGCATTTAAAGGTACCAAATTGCAATAAATTTCAACTTACTTTCATGTTGCAATTTCAACATCATTTTTTTTAAGATTGGAGTCTTCTGTGCACAAATCTGGGCTTATTTTTTTCAAATTTTTGTTTTGTTTAGGAGGTATAGGCATTTAAATATGGTGAAGTGCATTAAAATTAAACTTATTGTTTTGTTGCAATCATTACACCATTCTCAAAAGATTTTAAACTTTTGAGCACGAATCTAGGCTTATTTTCTTCAAATTCCTTATTGTTTAAAATATATAGACATTTAAAGTTAGTAAAGTGCAATCAATTTAAAATTAGTGTTTTGTTGCAATTTAAACAAAATTTTCCAAATAATTAAAGTCTCCTTAGCAGGAATCTGGGCTTTTGTTTTCGAAATTTCTTTTTGTTTAAAAGATATAGGCATTCAAAGGTGGTAAAGTGCCTTTTAATTTATTAATTTTTTTTGCAATTTAAAAAACATTTTTTTAAAGATTGGAGTCTCCTGAGCATGAAGCTGGGCTTATTTTCTCGAAAATTTTCGAAAGTTAGAAGATTAAGGCATTCAAATGTAGCAAATTTTGTTGCAATTAAAACAACATTTTCCGAAAGATTGTAGTCTTTTTAGCACGAATCTGGGCTAATGTTCTCGAAATTTCTTATAGTTTAGTAGATATAGGCATTTGAATGTGGTCAAGTGCATTTAATTTAATATTTCTGGTTTTTTTGCAAATTTAACAATATTTTTTATTAAGATTTGAGTCTCCTGAGCGCAAATCTGAAATTGTTTACTTAAAATTTATTATAGTTTAGAAGATATAGGCATTTAAAGGTAGTAAAGTGCAATAAATTTAAACTTACCGTTTTGTTGCAATTTAAACAACATTTTCTAAAAAATTGGAGTCTCCTGAGCAGGAATCAGGGCTTATGTTTTCGAAATTTTTTATAGTTACGTAGATCAAGGCATTCAAATGTGGTGTAGGTGTAGTGCATTTAAATTAATATTACTGTTTTTTTTGCAATTTTGACATTTTTTTTTAAGATTTGAGTCTCCTGAGCACAAAGCTAGGATTGTTTACTTAAAATTTATAATCGGTTAGAAGATTTAGGAATTCAAAGGTAGTAAAGTGCAATACATTTAAACTAACTGTTTTGTTGCAATTTAAACAACATTTTCCGGAAGATTGTAGTCTCCTGAGCACGAATCTGGGCTTATTTTCTCGAAATTTCTAATAGATTAGAAGATAAGGACACTTAAAGGTATTTGAGTGCCATACATTAAAACTTACTGTTTTATTGCAATTTAAACACCATTTTTTGAAAGATCACAGTATTCTGCGCACGAATCTGGAGTTATTTTCTCCAAATTTCTTATAGTTAAGAAGATATAGGCATTTAAATGTAATTAAGTGCAATAAATTTAAACCTACTGTTTAGTTGCAATTTAAACCACATTTTCCGAAAGATTAAATACTCCTGAGCACGAAACTTGGCATATTTTCTTAAAAGTCTTTATAGTTTAAAAGATTTAGACATTTAGAGGTAGTCCAGGGGTTCATTGGACATTCCGTCATGAGTGGAATGTTGTGTAGAGAGCGCTGAGGATTGAGTTCTTTAAATATATATGGGGTCGGTGTCTGGCTCTCAGGAGATGCATTTTTGATGCCTTAGCGGGCAAATATTGCTGGTGGAAGTATGGCCATTATTCCTGATGATGATTTACATGATGTGTAACTGTTAATTGAATGATGTTCTGTTGAATGTGGAGAATTTTATGGTATGAAATTGCCTGAGATTGGAGATGATGATTTCATGATTGCTGCATATAAGGTCTGATACTGTTATTATTATTTCGTTCAAGCTAAACCTTGCCATGTATATTTTTTATGATTGTGAAAGGAATCAAGATCCACTTAACAGTTTATATGTTCATCTTAAGTACTTCATTTGATTCTAATAGTCATTTGGGCTTAAGTTAATGGTGCATCTCATAGTTGTTGCTTGATATATAACCTAGACCTTTCTATGTCAACTTTTAATAAATAGTAATTTACTTATTTACTTAAATAATGTTATTCGTATTATCCACATCTTTATATTGGTGGACGTTTTAATTTTAATTAAATATTTCATTTAGTCTAATATTGTGTCTTGCCATAATTGGGGGGTAAAAAAAGAGAGGTCATACATTTTTAAGATAGCCTCGTAACAAAGCTAAACCACAACGTCACAAAGTGGTTCCGAAACCCGTGACCTATCGCACTTTTTTAAACCTAATATGGCTGTTGTGTGCATTGAGTGTTGTTTTGGGGGATGATTCTTATGGCTCTTTCCTGTGCTTAAGTGTAGTGTATGGGAGATTGCTATTGTAATTGATTTTTTAGCTTTGTGATTGATTGTAGGTGCTTGATTAGACTTTTTTTAATATTTAGGGGGGTTTACAGTAGAGACGTTTTTTTGGTAAAATTAGCGCCTATGTAAGGTTGTAGGATTTGCGCTTTCCCAGTGGCTTGATAGCACCCTATCAAGCATTAGCCATCTGCGAAATTGTTTAGGGTGAAACTCCTTGCAAGTCTTTAGCTAAGTTGATTGTAATGTCTGTGAGCACAGCAGTACAGGGCATACCTTCGCTTAATATGGCAAGAAAATATTTGCCTCAACTGGTTTTTCCTGATAAGTTTACGCGTGAAGCTAAGCCATCGGGAAGCGACCAACGATATTCTCAATAGAGGTAGGAGGGTCTCGCTGTGGTGTTCCTTGTCCTCAAGAACTTATGATCCAGAATCTTTTTTTGTTTAAAGTGAGTTAGGTGAGTTAGGTGAAGGGGAGTTAGGTGTCGTTTGTGCAGTCTACCCTGTTAGGGGTTGTGGATAATCTGATGTATGTTCCAGTGCACTTGTGGTCTATTAACAGGAAGGGGGTCTTTGTGTTAGGAAGAGGAGAAAACGAATTTGAACTGGATGGTCGACAGTTTACGCATACCTTATATGTGGTGGAGAATATGATATATGAGATAATCTTGGGAATGAATTTCATTCAGCAGCATCTTTTTGGAGTTGATGTGACTTAAGGAAAGTTGTTGTTTAGTGGACCAAATCTAACTAAGGCTCTGTTTGAGGATGTGGTTGTGAAACGGAATAGTTGCGTCTCTGATTTTGTGGTGTCATGTGTCAAGGTATGGCCTGAGACTGAGACTATGGAAGTTGTCATACAAAATCTGGGTAAGCCCATTGTGGCTGTCATTGAGGTGGAATCACCTAAAGGATCCTTCAGAACCTCAAAAGAACCCTTACACATTGATGATGAGATACCAATATTGGTGCAAATGAGTGGTGAGCCACCTGTGGAATTAAGCATTATGGATTGCAATATCTCTGAAGTGGAGTGGAAAAGCATTTCTGAGTATGGGGTTAAGGAGTTGAAAAATGGATGGGAAGATAAAATTTTAAATGATGCATTAAGGCGCATATTGAAGGATTATGATAACTTGTTATCCGCAAAGGCAATGGTGCAACTACCTAAGGCACATCTTGAAACAGGCAATGCACTGCCGAAGCATTCCAGACCATATGCCACAACTGAGCTGAAGCAAGAATTAATCCGAAAGCAGTGTTTTGAATGGCTAAAGAAAGGAATTATATTTCCACCCATATCACCCTGGGCTTGTCCTGTGGTCTTAGTGGAGCAAATTACAGCAATGGGGGTTAAAAAACATCGATTGTGTGGCACTTTTAAAGCTCTGAACGAAGTAATCGTGAGACAGCACTTTCCCTTGCCAATATCCAGAGGATTTGCTCGATGGCATGCAAATGTGTGAGTTCTTCACGGTTCTTGATTTGAAGGTTGCATATTTGCAGTTGCCAATCTGTAAAGAGTATCGATAAAAACCTCTATTGTAACTCCAGACGCAGAGTATGAGTTTAACTTTCTGCCGTTTGGAATTTGCACTGCATGTCAGATTATGCACAGGACCATGCATTTCATTTTCGAGGACTTGTTGCATGAATTTGTGAAGATCTTTTTTGATGACCAGGCAGTTTATTCTTGTAGTTATGCTGAACATCTGGAACATTTAGCAGAAGTGTTGAGGCACATAAGGCAATTTTAATTACTAATCAATTTATTTAAATGTCAGTTCATGAATAAATCAGTTTTGTATTTGAGACATTATTATTAATCACACATTAAGACCGATACCTCTAAATGTAAAAAATGTCAGTGATTGAGCCTCATTGACCAAAGCACAAGATGTAAAGCGCTTTCTGAGTGCAGTTTCCTTTTATACGAAGTTTATTCCAGAGTTCAGTGAGCGATCTGGAAATTTACGGGCGCTGACCCACCACAAAGCGAAGTGGACGTGAAGACCTCTGGAGCAAGCTGAATTCATGGATTTGTAAGCATGTTTAGTGAATGAACCAATTTTTAGACCTTTTGATCCTTGTCTAGTAACACAATTAAAAAACTGATGCTAGTTTGCATACTTTAGGAGCTATTCTTACTCAGATTACAAAGGCAGGCAATGAAGTGGTGGTCGTGTATGCTTCACAGGCTTTGACAAAGCAGGTGCAAATGTGAAGTACCACTCACCGTGAATGTTATGCCATTATTTTAACGATTAAAAAGCTCTATAAATACCTAGATGGCAGACATTTTTTTGGTTTTTACCGATTACAATTTGCTATGTACTTTGTTGACCATGAAGGATCCACACGGAAAGTTGGCCAGGTGGGCTGTGTGTTTGCAGGAGTTCGACTTTGACATTCACTTTCGAACAGGTAAATGTCAAAGTGACGTGGACTGTTTAACACGTCTGCTTACGGTTAAAACTAAATTATTGATATCCTTTGTGAAACTTGATGTATTGAAAGCTAGCCAAAAGAAAGCCATTAAGAAGAATCAATTTACCTTGTCAGATTAATTAGAGATGGATGAGGATCAGATGCTTCAGTTTGTCCAAATGAGTGGCAAACCCTTATATGTTCCAAAATCTCTGAGGAAAAAACTACTTGCACTTTGCCATGGTGATCCACTTAGCGGACATGTTTAAATTCAAAAGTGTTATCATAAATTGAAAAACCATTACTTTTGGCCTAGGATGAAGGATGAGATAACTTGATACATCCGAGCTTGTCCAGTGTGCAAATACTTCGAAAAACCTACTAAAAAACCTGGAGGTCTTCTTCATGCTCTGCTGATAACAAGTTTGTTTGATACATTAACTCTTAATTTTGTGGGGGGATTTCCTTAAACCACCCTTGGTAACAGATACATCTTGGTGTGTGTAGACCTCTTTTTAAAGTATATTGTTATTGAGGCCACCAATGACATGACTACATCTACAGTTGCTTTATTTCTGTTAAAGCACATTGGGTTGGTATATTAATTTTCTAGAAGACTATTGTCAGATAAGGGTCAAGCCTTTTTGTTAGGGGCTTTATGGACGTTCCTGGATATAGTGTCAACAAAGAAAATCAATACTGCCGCCTACCATCCTCAATGTGATGAACAGGCTAAAGCAAGAGTTATTATCATAACTAGATTGTTGCAGAAATTTGCCATGAGAAATAGTGATAAGAGGGATGCTATGCTTCCATTTGTTAGTTACTATTATAACACTTCGTATCATGTGTATTTTTATATGGCACCTTATATGGTGGTATATGGTTCTTTGCCCCGAATTGTTTCGCTTGCATAACCTATGAAAATTGGCTAAGTTGGATGCTTCCATGCCCTTTGGGTATTTATTTATACCAGTTTTACCACGGTTAGACAATATGTTTCTACCTTCTTTAAGAAAGCTTAATTAAAACAGGCTCACAACTATAATAAGAAACATAGTGATCTTGAGTTTAAGGTGGGAGATTGGGTTTTATATCGAAGTGACGCAATACCTGTTGGTGGTTCTAAATTGTTACCTGCTTTTAAAGGACCATTCTTAATTGTTCAACAAATTAACCCTGTTAGTTATTTGCTATGTGCCAGATTTGGGACAACCGTTTAGATCACACATTAGCAAATTTAAAATGTTTTGTCCTTAAACTCCGGCTGAGGTGGACAGAATTAAAGATGATGGCAGAAAAGTAAAGCCGCTTCGACTACGAAAAAATTTGCAAGTTCCAGTTATGACTAAGGAGGTTGTTAAAGCCACTGCCGATGATGAGGAGTTGTTGGACATACCTGTGACTACTAAACTGATAAAAGAGATGAATGAACCTACTATTAGGGGAGATGAGAATGTGTTTCATAATGATGTATTGTTGGTACCTGGAGCTAGGACATCGATGCCTGGTATCACCAGGGCCTCACTTTGACCCATACTGCCTCGACTCTAGTTTTAGGAATCAACGAATGACATGAGTCATTTTGCCCCAAAAGAGGGCAACATGTGACAGTTTGACCAGTACTTTAATTGGTGGTCAAAGGTCACATTCCTAGCAACGATATCTGGAGTTGGGACGCGTGATTGAAATGCTAAGTGAAAGAATGCAGGGCCAAGTAACATTCAAGGGGTTTATTGGGCATTCCGTCATGAGTGGAATGTTGTGTAGAGGGCGCTTAGGATTGAGGTCTTTGAATATATATGGGGTCGGTGTCTGGCTCTTAGAAGATGCATTTTTGATGCCTTAGTAGGCAAATATTGCTGGTAGAAGTATGGCCATTCTTCCTGATGATGATATACATAATGTGTAACTGTTAATTGAATGATGTTCTGTTGAATGTGGAGAATTTTATGGTATGAAATTGCATGAGATTAGAGATGATGATTTCATGATTGCTGCATATAAGGTCTGATACTGTTATCATTATTTTGTGCGGGCTCAACCTTGTCAGGTATATTTTTCATGATTGTGAAATGAATTAAGATCCACTTAACAGTTTATATGTTCATCTTAAGTACTTTATTTGATTATAATAGCCATTTGGGCTCAAGTTAATGGTGCATCTCATAGTTGTTGCTTGATATATAACCTAGACCTTTCTATGTCAACTTTTAATGAATAGTTATTTACATATTTACTTAAATGATGTTATTCGTATTATCCACATCTTTATATTGTTGGCTGTTTTAATTTTAATTATATATTTTATTTAGTCTAATGTTGTGTCATGTCATAATTAAGGGGTGAAAAAAGACAGGTCATACATTTTAAAGATAGCCTCGTGACAAGGCTAAACCACAACGTCACAAAGTAGTGCCGAAACCCGCGACCTCTCGCACTTTTCTGAACCTAATATGGCTGTTGTGTGCATTGAAGTGTTGTTTTGGGGGATGATGCTTATGGCTTTTTCCTGTGCTTGAGTGTAGTGTATGGGAGATTGCTATTGTGATTGATTTTTCAGCTTAATGATTGATTGTAGGTGCTTGATTAGACTTTTTGGAATTTTCAGGGGGGATTACAGTAGAGTAGTTTTTTTGGTAAAATTGGCGCCTATGTAAGGTAGGGAGAGCTGCGCTTTCCTAGTGGCTTAATAGCACCCTATCAAGCATTAGCCACCTGCAATATTTTTTAGGGTGAAACTCCTTGCAAGTCTTTAGCTGAGTTGATTGTAATGTTTGTGAGCACAGCAGTAGGGGTGTATTTTCTGTTTCTATGGCAAGAAAATATTTGCCTCAACTGGTTTTTCCTGATAAGTTTACGGGTGAAGGTGATGAGCATAGGACGGAGGAATTCCTTAAGCGATATGAAAGGATGGCTCCCAAGGCAAACTGGACTAAGGAAAACATGGTGAAGTATTTTCCCAATTATCTGGGTGGATCATCACTTAGATGGTATTCGGCTCAGGACCCTACAAATAAATAAAGTGTTAAGGAAGAGGTTAAGCAAGGCATATTAAAATCAGAGTATAAGGCTATGGTCGAACAGAAGCTGTACATGTGCAAATACTCTCCTGGATCGGAGGTGCTGCAGTCATACTATTTTGATAAATTGAGACTGTCGGGAGGTAAATTAGATGATGGAGGATGTTGACAAAAATAAACAAATTATCAGTGGTCTGCCAGAGGATTGGACGGGTTCTTTTCGATATAGAATCGATTTGACAATAGATTCCCTGTAAGCCTTGCTTTTGGATAAGGATGTAGAAATGCGACAGAAAGTGAAGTTAGTACCCTGGACCCAATTGACCTTACGGCAGGTTGAGCATGTAATTGCCGCTGCCTTAGAAAAACAAAAACATAAATTGGAGTTGTAGTTTAATCAATTAACCCTTTCTCATGTTGCTGCCATTACTACCGATCGTCCTGGAAATAGGGTTGCGCAGTCCATAGATCCACCAGCCACCAATGTTGTGAGGTGCCAGATTTGCAATAAGTTGGGACATAGTGCTGTTCATTGTTATCGTAGAATGGACCGGAGCTACAAGTTTACACCCTCTTATGAGAGAAAGGGAGGTCAAAGTACCCAGCCTGAAGCTAAGCCATCGGGAAACGACCAGCGATATTCTTTATGGAGGTAGGAGGGTCTCGCTGAGGTGTTCCTTGTCCTCCAGAACTTATGACCCAGAATCTTTTCTTGTTGGATGTGAACTTGAAGGGGCGTTATAGTAAAGCACTTTTGGATACGGGGAGTCAGGTGTTGTTGGTGCAGTCTACCCTGTTATGGGTTGTGAATGATCTGATGTATGTTCCAGTGCACTTGCGGTCTATTAACAAAAAGGGGCTCTATGTGTTAGGAAAAGGAGAAACAGAATTTGAACTGGACGGTCGACAGTTTAGGCATACTTTTTATGTGGTGGAAAATATGATATATGAGATTATCTTGGGAATGGATTTCATTTAGCAGCATCTTTCTGGAGTTGATGTGACTGAAGGAAAGTTGTTGTTTAGTGGACTAAATCTGACTAAGGCTCTGTTTGAGGATGTGGTTGTGGAACGGAATAGTTGCGTCTTTGATTTTGTGGTGTCATGTGTCAAGGTACAGCCTGAGACTGAGACTATGGAAGTTTTCATACAAAATTTGGGTAAACCCATTGTGGCTGTCGTTGAGGTGGAATCACCTGAAGGATAATTGAGAACTTTAAAAGAACTCTCACTCATTGATGATGAGATACTGATTCTGGTGCATAGGGGTGGTGAGCCACCTGTGGTATTGAGCATTATGGATTGCAATATCTCTGAAGTGGAGTTGGAAAGCATTTCTGAGTATATGGTTAAGGAATTGCCTAATGGATGGAAGGATAAAATTTTGGATGATGCATTAAGGCGCATATTGAAGGATTATGAGAACTTGTTATCTACAAAGGCAACGGTGCAACTACCTGAGGTACATCTTGAGACAGGCAATGCCGTGCCCAAGCATTCCAGACCATATGCGACAACTGAGCTGAAGCAAGAATTAATCTGAAAGCAATGTTCTGAATGGCTTAAGGAAGAAATTATATCACCTCATATATCACCCTGGGCTTGTCCTGTGGTCTTAGTGGAGCAAATTACAGCAATAAGGGTTTTGAAACATCGATTGTGTGGCAATTTCAAAGCTCTGAACGAAGTAATCGTGAGACAACACTTTCCCTTGCCATATCCAGAGTATTTGCTCAATGGCATGCGGGGGTGTAAGTTCTTCACGGTTCTTAATTTAAAGGTTGCATATTTGCAGTTGCCCATCTGTAAAAAGGATCGATAAAAAACCTTCATTGTAACTCCAGACGCACAGTATGAGTTTAACTTTCTGCCGTTTGGAATTTGCACTGCATGTCAGATTATGCAGAGGACCATGCATTTCATTTTCGAGGACTTGTTGCATAAATTTGTAAAGATATTTTTTGATGACCTGGCAGTTCATTCTCGTATTTTTGCTGAACATCTGGAACATTTAGCGGAAGTGTTACGGCACTTAGGGCAATTTAAATTACTGATCAATTTATTTAAATGTCAGTTCATGTAAAAATCAGTTTTGTATTTGGGACATATTATTCATGGTCACATATTGAGACCGATATCTCTAAATGTGAAAAATATCAGTGATTGGGCCTCGTTGACCAAAGCACGGGATGTAAAGAGCTTTATGGGTGCAATTTCCTTTCATAGAAAGTTTATTCCGGAGTTCAGTGAGCGATCTCGAAATTTACGGGAGCTGACCCACCACAAGGCATAGTAGACGTGGGGACCTTTGGAGCAAGCTGAATTCATGGATTTGTAAGCATGTTTAGTAAATAAACCAATTTTGAGACCTTTTGATCCTTGTCTAGTAACACACTTAAAAACTGATGCTAGTTCGCATACTTAAGGAGCTATTTTGACTCAGATTACAAAGGCAGGCGATGAAGTGGTGGTCGTGTATGCTTCACAGGCTTTGACAAAGCAGGAGCCAAAGTGGAGTACCACTCACCAAGAATGCTATGCCATTCTTTAGGCGATCAAAAAGTTCTATAAATACCTAGATGGCAGACATTTAAAGATCCACACACAAGTTGGCCAGGTGGGCTGTGTGTTTGCAGGAGTTCGACTTTGACATTCACTTTCGAGGCGGTAAATGTCAGAGTGACGTGGACTGTTTGACACGTCTGCCCACGGTTAAAACGTAATTATTATTGTCCTTTGTGGAACTTGATGTATTGAAAGCTTGCCAAAAGAAAGCTATTGAGAAGAATGAAATCACCTTGTCAGATCAATTAGAGATGGATTAGGATCAGATGCTTCAGTTTGTCCAAATGAGTGGCAAACTCTTTTATGTTTCCAAATGTCTGAGGAAAAAACAACTTGCACTTTGCCATGGTGATCCACTTAGCGGACATGTTGGAATTCAAAAGTGTTATCATAAATTGAGAAACCATTACTTATGGCCTAGAATAATGGATGAAATAACTTGATACATCCGAGCTTGTCCAGTTAGCTAATACTTTGACAAACCTACTAAAAAATCTGGAGGTCTTGTCGATTCTCTGCCCATTACAAGTTTGTTTGATACATTAGCTCTAGATTTTGTGGGGGGATATCCTAAAACCACCCTTGGTAACAGATTCATTTTGGTGTGTGTTGACCTCTTTTTAAAGTATATTGTTATTGAGGCCATCCATGACATGACTACATCCACAGTTGCCTTATTTCTGTGAAAGCGCATTGGGTTGGTATATGGATTCCCTAAAAGACTATTGTAAGATAGGGGTCCAGTTTTTTTGTCAGGGGCTCTACCGACGTTTCTGGATATGGTGTCAACAAAGAAAATCAATACTTTCGCCTACCATCTACAATGTAATGGACAGGCTGAAGCAGGAGTTTAAATCATAACTAGATTGTTGCAGAAATTTGCCATGGGAAATAGTGATGAGTGGGATGCTTTGCTTTTATTTGTTAGTTACCATTATAATACTTCGTATCAGGTGTCTCTTCATATGGCACCTTATACGGTGGTATGTGGTTCTTTGCCCTGAATTGTTTTGCTTGCACCACCTGAAAAAATGGACAAGTTGGATGCTTCAATGCCCTTTGGGTATTCATTTATACCAGGTTTTACCACTGTTTAACAATATGTTTCTACCTTCTTATAGAAAGCTCAATTATAACAGGCTCACAACTATAATAAGAAACATAATGATGTTGAGTTTAAGGTGGGAGATTGAGTTTTATATCGAAGTGACGCGATACCTGTTGCTGGTTCTAAATTGTTACCTGCTTTTAAAGGACCATTTTTGATTGTTCAACAAATCAACCCTATTAGTTATTTGCTATGTGCCAGAGATTCAGAACAACCGTTTTCATCACACATCAGCAGATTAAAAATGTTTTGACCTTAAACTCCGGTGGAGGTCAACATAATTAAAGATGATGGCCAAAGAGTAGAGTCGCTTCTACTACGAAAGGATTTGCAAGCTTCAGTTATGACTTGGGAGGTTGTTAAAGCCACTGCCGATGATGAGGAGTTGTTGGACACACCTGCGACTACTGTACTGATCGAAGAGATGAATGAACTTACTATTGGGGGATATGAGTATGTTTTTCATGATGATGTATTGTTGGTACCGGGAGCTAGGACATCGATGCCTGGTATCACCAGGGCCTCACTTCGACCCATACCGCCTCGACTCTATTTTAGAGAATCAAGAAATTACATGAGTCATTCTGCCCTGAGGGAGGAGGACATGTGACATTTTGACCGGTACTTTAATTGGTGGTCAAAGGTCACATTCCTAGAAATGATATCTGGAGTTGTAACGCGTGATTGGAATGCTAAGTAAAAGAATGCAGGGCCGAGTCACATTCCAGGGGTTCATTGGACATTCCGTAATGAGTAGAATGTTGTGTAGAGGGCGCTGAAAATTGAGGTCTTTGGATATATATGAAGTCAGTGTCTGGCTTTCAGGAAATGCATTTTTGATGCCTTAGCAGGCAGATATTGCTGGTGGAAGTATGGCCATTCTTCCTGATGATGATTTACATGATGTGTAACTGGTAATTATCTGATGTTCTGTTGAATGTGGAGAATTTTATGGTATTAAATTGCCTAAGATTGGAGATGATGATTTCATGATTGCTGAATATAAGGTCTAATACTGTTATTATTATTTTCTTCGGGCTTAACCTTGTCAGGTATATTTTTTATGATTGTGAAAGGAATCAAGATCCACTTAACAGTTTATATGTTCATCTTTAGTACTCCATTTGATTCTAATAGCCATTTTTGATCAAGTT
>JAQIXS010004931.1:0-13808 GCA_034700785.1 Rossiulus vilnensis
GGGGTTCCCAAAGTCGGGGTCGCGGGCTGATTTTTTAGGGTCACGGCCTGTTTCCATGATTATAGAATTTATAACTCTCGTGATTATACTAATAAATTCTGTATTATTTTTACTGTAATTTTTTATACTTAAATTCTTGAATAAACGACTTAAATTTGAATTGCTACATTTTTTACTGAAAAATCTTTTTACAGACTATTTTGTACATTGTGAGGAAAAAGTTTTTTAGGGTCACGAAGGCTTTTGTAATTTTAAATAAGGGTTATGATCAAAAACGTTTGGGAACTCCTGATATGGAGAGTGTAATTATGAACCAAATGCAGGCCTATTTGTTTTAATAATTATATAACATTGTAGATAATTATGATATAATATACTACTTATATGTATTTAAAATTATACTATGATATAATATATTGAATGTATACGATATGAGTGGAGGTCACATAGATTTGTGGCGGCCAACACAACCCCGCAGATCTATGGAGCTGTTCCAAACGAAAATAAGTTGCACAAAGTAGAACTAATGAGAGGAAATGGTATATATTCGTTCTCAAATTACCATGAATATGTCTACATTCATAACAAATCGGGGGAAAATCGGAACTCTTAACATCACTTGTAATGAAAGTTTGATGGATAGTGATGCGTGCTGAACATGAAGAAGAACAAAATAAATGTTCGAAACACCGTTTAAAATAACCACCCGGCTGTGACCCACCCAAATCGTATATACACGATTACCAGCCACATGATGCTAATGATCAATGTATTGAATGTGGTATAATTTGCTTTGTGATTATAACGTGTATGGAAAGTCACCTACACCGGTTTCACCTTGTTTGGCTTGTTAGTAACACGCTATATACTGCACTTGATAGGTTGTTGTTATGTACTTAGTTGGAGTGAGAAAGGAGAATCAAGGAAAATGTAGGAAGAATTGTGAATAATATGTACAGCATGCATATTAGCTCTAATTTCTCAAATCACCTTTTTCATTTTTCAAAAATGTGTGCGATGCTATACAGTGTATAATAATCTCAATATGCATCAATATTCTTTATTGAAAAATGTAAAATGTTTACATTGCACTGCTCTATAATGTCGGGGCATTTAAATCACGTGCAACTCTTAAAAGTATCTAACTCTATTTAAATATATCTAGACCAATGGTCGTGTGCAGAGGGAATTTTTGGAGGCAAAACCCCTCCATTTTTGGAAAAAATTCGAAAATGACCATAGAAACCGCCAAAACTTGTTGAAATTTCGACCCAAACTTCTATCCACACTGTGTCGTTAGAATGCCTCGCCCTTAACGGCGATGGCCACTAGAGGTCGCCACCTCCCCGACCCAGATATAGAAGGGGGGCTGAGCGCAATAAACGGAAGCACTTGCTGAACCTTAAACCTAACGACTGGACTGTATGATTTCTCCGCCCGAATAACACACACACATTAGTCCATAACCTAATCCATTTTGAAATCCTGATACGGGCAGTAGTGACTGCACATCTAGGCCTGCTAGCTAGATACCTATGGTCTGTGTATAACAAGAGTATTCAGAGCCTTAACCAATCAGAAATATTCAGCTTATAAATCATGCCTTCTCTCATAAAGAAAGTCACGCCTAATCAGCGCCAGTGCCCACCAACAGGAAATTAGTCATGGGACAGAAAAGATTAATCACATAACAGGCTCTCTCTTTCTATTAGTCCAATTGAATTCCCTAAATATTCTTGATATAACAATACTGTAGCTACTACGTTTCTGAAAGAAAGTGTTGGTGATACCATTATACATGCTAACAAAAAGATCTAAGCAACGTTGACTGGATAAACGGTGCACATTGGTTTACTCTGAATACAACAACCAGACTCTGTCCTATGTTAAATTTTCTGATAGGCATGACACAAATGTAAATAAAAATAAACATGAAAGGAAAATGCCCATTTATTTGTAATTCTTACATAGAACTAGATATTTCTTTTCATTATTAACTGGCACCTCGCTAGTCAGAACATTTTGCATCATGGAAATTGGGTGTCACGAAATTGTGCGTAACATAGAAATGTAACAAAAATGAAATTGATTCACTTTCGAGCGCATATGGAAATGTAAATAAACATCAATATGTCTGTGGGTATAACGATATGTAGGAGAAACTGGGGCTAAGATGATACAAGGGTAAGTTGATACACTGGGGATTACTGGTAGGCAAATAGCTTAAGCGTCATAGTTTCCCTACAGTAGACGAACTGGTGCAGCTGAGAGGAAAATTAGGTTTTTCACCAATAAGAGTAAAATTTGTACTTTTCATTAAATGGTTTCCTGTCGCTATAGTTTTTGGTTTAAAAAAATGAAATTTATAGTGCCGGACAGCCATTTACTGTCTGTTTAAATGTATAACTATTAAAACCATGTGTCTGCAGCATAACTAGGCAAATTACTATGTCACCAGAAATATTTCTAATTGTTTATATTTGAATTTGTAGATAAATCATTAGAAACTATAAGAGAAAAACCGAGAGGAAAAATACACATTATTTTTTTTAAACTCTTTGAAAATGCTGCAAATCAAATTTAGAAGAAGTATATTCGCTGTGATACAGAAGAATATAACAAACATAGATGCAATTATTAAGAAAGCGCTAGAGGAAGAGCAAAACAAGCAAAAAAAGTGTCCCAGCAGAAAATGAGCAAGAAAAAATGTGCATCCAAACGTTTATTTAAGTCTCAATCTTATCAAACTTCAGAAGAGGAAGAGACAAGTTCGTGAAAGTGGGTTTAATGCATGCATTGTAAACTATGGTCTCATGAAAACAGCACCAATGGGGACACATAATGTCACAACTGTAATTCTGATGATGCTACCTTAAAATACTTATTTAGTAGACTTTGTGTGCATCATTAAACTTAATTTCGTCACAATGACATTGGGTTTGTAATTGTGATCATAAGCAAGATGTTATTCTATTTTGAAGCAAACCTCTGCTATGCATTAACTAATTCCAGGTCGGGGCAAGTTTATACACTTTGCAGGTCTGAGCTTATTTGCTCGGTACTAGTTCCCAAGAAGAACTTCCGTAAATGTTATATTTCTCCTACATAGAGGAAGGTCTCAGGTTTCTTCCTGTTAAGAAAGTTCATGTTATTCAATTTATTTTTCTTGCAAAAAATCATCAACTAGCCCCAACCTTTCCTATTATAAGGCAAAATCCGTAATTTGTAATACATTTTTCAAAATGTTTCACGTATGGCGTTCCTATGATTATATTCATAAGGAAATCTTACAAAACCCATGATTTGTAATAATTGTTTTTAAAATAGTGCGTCTAAGGCGTTCCGCTATTTTATAACAGGCCTGTGTGTAACCAAATTTTGCATAGAAATTTAGATCAAAATCCATGATTTGTTATCTTGGTTCTAAAAAGTTTGCCCTACAGCGTTCCATTACTTTTTTTTAAATTCTCAAATAAATTCTCAGTTTTATGAAATTTTGTCTTCTTTCTTTAACTTGCTTGGTACATAGCCTATTCTGTTCCTCTCGTCCTGTGTGTCATTATTATGTTACATACATGTATCTAACGTGTTCAGAAAGAATCTGCATTTAACGTTTTGACCAATGTTTGTGAAAAAATACCAAAACTTAAATTGCCGAAAATCCTAAACTACTGGAAATTTTGGCGAAAATAAGCGGTAAAATAATCTATCACAGTGTTAGACGTGCTGTGGACCGTGCGCAACCATAAACCGGCACAGCCAATTGCATACACATGCATATGAAGAGCGTTATTTTCAAAGCGTTGTTTTTTAAATGTGAGGCATTAGGCTAATAATAAAGGACATTTTAGTTAATGCAAAGAAAATTTTAGAAAACCTGCATTTCTATAACATGTTTAAGTGATGTTAATCAAAGCTTGTACTTCTATTTCAGTTTTCGACAATCCTTTATCGATTAAAGAAGTGATAGTGGTGATTTCATTTTTGGGCACCATCCTAGAATGCGCTCGATCCATCGAATGCCGTCAGCAACCTAGCGACCGCCCTTCTCTACTTCCGTTTTATGTGATTGGTCACATGGCCAACAGCATATACGATATTCAGCGGTTTCTGGATCAAGGGGCTAATGGGATAGAAGCGGACGTTACATTTGATCATGATGGAACGCCCATGTTCACATACCATGGATTCCCATGCGATTGTTGGAGGTTTTGCTTTTGGAAAGTTTTGTTTCCAGACTTCTTGGAATACATAAGAAATGTGAACTCTGCAGCAAGTACGCTCTGCCCGTGGTTTGTATTTACATAGCTACAATACATAGTTAAAAGTTACTAATGAATTCACTTGGATTGTTCCTTTGCTAACAGGAGATATGCAAATCAGGTCCAACTTGTCTCTCCTCTACCTCGACTTGAAAGTATCCCATTTGTCCGTAAATGCGCTCATCAAAGCTGGGGAAAACTTAGCCAAGCTCATCCAAATGCATATTTTTAACGAAGGTAAACCTAACAATATTGCAATCTATTTTTTTTTTTGATATTTCAAATCTATGAGATTTATTTTACAAACTTTCACAGATTTCAGATAATTCCAAATTCCAATAAATACATTGGTTTAATCAAGTTAGATTAAACTTTTGCTTTAGCGCAACTTAAGATAACCTTCTAATTTACGTAGCATGTAGTATTTAATATGTATGTAGTTTTATGCGTATTGTTTTTAAATACCGTATTACCGCGCCTATAGCGGCCGGCCGGTATATTTGAAGGGCCGGTATATTCGAGTAAATTCGCACACTTTTGATTAGGTAAAAACATATATACTATAACGTATATATGTAAAACATATATACAATATATACATATATACGGTAAAAACATATATACTATAACGTATATATGTTTTTGCCTAATATACGTTTTAGTCATATAACAGGAAATAAACGAAAATAATCCTAATTTGAATAAAAATTAACCGTGATAGCATCGTGATAAATTTACAAGTATTAATTGTAGTTTTATTAGTATTATTTATTACGTTTTATTTGAAAACTTATCATAGTTTGGTTTAAAATAAACACACATGAATGCCGTACATATTTCACAATTTTAAAACATTAAAATAATTTCCTGCATTTTTATAAATATGATATAGCAGATGTAAATTAATGTATCGAACCATCATGTTTCCGAATTTTTGTGAGAAATAATATTATTTATGGCTATAAATTATTACAGGGTGAGCGAAAAGTGGCTTTGTTTTTTTTGAGAATTACAAACCTGTATTTCTTAGCAAAATACAAGCATTTTAAACTACTTGCGGTTTACATACTGTACAAGTATTTAAGCTCACATAAAGACGCAAATAATTACGGCGCAGATTCAAACTTGATACCGTATTACCGCGCCTATAGCTGCCTGCTGGTATATTCGAGTAAATTCGCACACTTTTGATTAGGTAAAAACAAGCCTTTTTCAGTTATAACGGCGCGGTAATACGGTAATACGGTAAAATTAGTAGAAAATTTTAAGAGAATTAGAGGACACAAATTGTCGTAGTTTTACCCAATCAGCCCTATCAAATTGTTTAATTTCTTTTTTCTTGGTTGAAACTCTAGGTATAAAAAAGTTAAATTATGCATGAATAAAGTGCTCATGATCACCAATGCCAACATCAGTGCCAATGTCAACCACTGATTCAGGCTGTAAAACTGATTCAGGCGAGTTCGTGATTATGAGCTCTAAGATAGTTGCCTCTTGTGGGCAGTTTGTTGAGCTGCTCCAGAGAATATAACGCAAAAAAGTCAAGAAATCGCTTTGAACTAGTTGCATATGGAGTAGATGGGATATGCAGATAAGTGTCCCAATCAATTCCAGGAAAGTTAAAATCCAGCTCATAAGAAGTACTGGATCCTTATATGTAGAAAATATTAAATCGAGTGATCTGATAAATTCGTCCAGATGGACAATGGTATCATTTAGGTAGTAAAACGAAATTATTATTAGCTTCCTGCCATTCTTCAAATTAGAGCTACAAACAACCATCTCACAGTTTGTTTCCAAATCTGATTCTTGCACCAAAATAATTTTCTTAGAATCAGCTATAAAAACCCTACCAAACCCATCTGCATTATCTCTGCAGTGGATTGTAAAATTTGATGGAAATATTTCTTCGTTAGCAACATGCTCCCTTAACCAAGGTTCTGACCCCATAATAATATCAGAACTGTGAGACCCTACTGCTTCTCTAAATTAAAGTGACTTATTTTTTAAACTTTGACAATTAAGTACCATGACATTTTATTAAAAAATAACGGAAGAAAAATTCCTAAAATGTAATTAAATGGAGATGGGGGTTACATTATGTAACAATATGTAATTTTGTAATGATAACATAATTTAGGGACACTCCTTAAGGTGTCATGAAGTGGCTCATGTGTGTTATTAATAATGTATACAATGTTGAAAAAACATGGATTTCATTCAATATTTCAATGTACTCTGAGCCATTCACATGAAATTGTAACATTAAAATGTAACTGAGTTTGACTTTTATTTAAATAAAATCTAATTTGAATTGACTTGTTTTTGATTGTTGAATAGCTTAAAGCATAAATTAAGTTGTATAAACTCCGAAATGTTTTTTTTCCAAAGAAATTTAATAAGGTAAGCTTGCTTTCGAAAAAAGCCCTGAAATGTTATTTTGGAGATAATATATTGGAAGATGCTAAAACAAACTCTTTTTAATTAATTTGAATACTGAAATTAAAAAAAATATTACATTATTATTATGTTGACTGTGGACATATTCAAATACACAAAGCCAGGCAAACATCCTTATCAGTATTTTATGAACATATGGTAACATCTACATTTTTAGTTTATATTAGGATACATATGATATATATAGAAGAAGAAGAAGAAGAACTAAGCACTAAGGGGGGATACCCCTTCTGGCTATGGAAGTGTGTACATACTATATATATACATATACACATGCATTATATGCAAGGCAAGGACCGTTCAGCTAACTGGAGTTATAAGCATAGCTCAGGTGGCAACCAGGTTACTTGCCTCCTAAATAACCAATGTGCTTCCCCGCAGTGATCACCAGTGCCAGTTCCACTGCCCTGCCCGATCCATCCGATCACCCCTCCAGGAGGGCGATCAAGAGAATGAGACCGATCTGACCACCTCTGAGGCAGGCGTACCCAAGGGACTGCCAACCATAAGCGTGCACCCCCAAGGTGTACCTTTCTAGTAGTGTTGATCCCCGATTGATTTTCCATGGGCAATTATAAATGATGTCTGTTTTCACAGTTTGTGTTTGGTACGGCATGGCGATAGCTTTAGTTTTCCATTTGGTTATGTTATTATTAATCTAATTTTACACAAAAACAATTTAAAAATGAGTTTCTGATTAAAGATGTTTGTTTTTTTGAACTTTTAACAAAGATTCATCTTTAATTTACAAGATCAATATTTTATTTAAAGTACATGCATTTAAGCTTATATAGATTTTGTTTGTGTTCGTCTTTAGTGGTTTATTAGGTTTAATATATTTTATACTGTAGCATTTATTAAATGTTTGATATGTTTCACTATGATATGTTATATTTAGTACATTAAATAGTAGCTCTACATTTTAGGTGACATGAATGTTAGATAGGCCTAATATAAAGTTGTAAATTCTGGTAGCAGTTTTTTTAAACGTAACATTTCACAATTAACAGGACTTTATCAGACACCTCAATTAAACAAATGAGGATGGATCAGAAACGTTCTGAAACTAATATTAACTTGATTGAATCAGATATGTGATGGTAAACCCATTTCATATATTTGATATAAATGTGTTTACGTCTGTATCCTTTACATAAAATGTATAACAATAATGAAATTCAAATAACTAAAAGTTGATACATTTGTTTTCAGACCAAATTACAGAAGAGAAATGTGGCGATTATTAAAGCAACAACATGCTGCAGTTGCCAGGATCGATCATTCTTTTGGTTTTAACATAAAGTGCCGCTCCTATGGAAATTCAAGGTTAAAGAATAAGGTTCTAGGCATCAGGCGCGAAGACGCATCAATCTGGGAGAGAAGGGCACCATTGCCACCATCATGTGTCAAACAGCTGGTAAACAAGGGAATTAAAGTGCTGGTGCAGCCATCCAATCGGCGAGCATACCCAATGCAGGTAAGTGTCTATTAAACAATATGTCACACAAGATTAAGAAAGTCATAAAAACTGCACCAATACAATATATAATCTATAAAATTGAATTTTCAACTAAGCTGGTTGCTGTTATAGTATTTGATGTACTCCCATGTCAAACTTTGAGGAAAGTAAGTTAAAGTAATTGAAGATGCATCGAAATACACAATTGATGTATTTATGTTGGTATACAGCCCATTGAGGTGGCAATCACCGAATAATATTGGATTGGGCCATGCTTGTCACTTCTGTCGCGACATTCCGAATGATGCTTTTGAGACGCCTGCGCTGGTTCCGTGATTCGGTGGCCACGTTTGTCGGTGGGCGTCTGCTTTTTAAGATGGTGTCAACTGATGAGCTGCTGATTATTAAGGATGTGTCGCACCATTTAATGAGAATGTCAAAGAAATACCTTAATTCTTTGCCTGAATCTCCAATTCATTTTATTTCTAAACAAAATCACCTCCAACTTCGATCCACAGTTTGTCTTGTTATGATACATGTATTCCTTTGGTTGGTGTATTCCAATTAAGACGCAGGCCGATTATCCATTTTAATTAATATTTCCGGCACAGATAGAAATATGTTCGTGTCAAACAAAAAAAAAGGCAAATGCCGATCAAAACAATGAGAAACTCATGATTTAGGAGACACAAAGCTGGCGTCAATCCATCGTTTTCTGCCGTAGCATGACCACCCTCTACAGGAAATGATAACAGACGTTTTTAGGACCAACGCAAAGTCGCTCTCTCGATTGATCGAAATGTTGTCGCTGGCGTGTCGCTCTTAACATGGCCGCCGTCATTACACATCGTGGAATGCGATTTTGCGTCTTTGAAGACGTCACAACAGAAACGCCCAGCATGTCCTAGGCCTCATACGTGCTGTAGTGGTTTAATACTGTGTGCATGTATTCGCAAGTATGATGGCAAACTATAAATGAATTATGTAAAACTTTGCAACAAGCAGACCACCCCAAGAAAAACCATGGCACTGGTTCATACTGTGGCAGAAAGTCTTGTGATTTGTATATTAGCAGAACCCATTGTAAAGGTGATGTCGCATTAGCTGAATGCCATAGCTGAGAAACTAGATCAACCCATACTCCCTTGAAGTACTTTCACTGCTTGTATTTGTCTAGCTCGCTATTACCTCGGTTACCGCGACCAGTCATTTATTCGGAAATTTTTCGTGCTCGCGCTGTTGCTTTCATTTTCATTTTTTGTGTGCTGCGCACGCTTTGTTTGTCCCCAGTGCACGGTCTAAATAAAATCGTTCGCCCCTCGTGTGATGATCGGGTGATGATATTTGTCTAGTTTCGCGTGGCCACGCTACCCTAACAGCTGATTGAATTGTTATTGAGATTGAATGTGACTGGGAGCTAGATGAACTCAGCTGTTTAAGGTTCCAATGACATAAGTATCTTGTGAATACCACTCAGGTCTAATTGAAATGATTTTCTTTTTCTTATCAATGCTGGATAATACTTTGTATATTGCTTGATGATTTCTAATGTCATTTAATTGATTAGTTGATATCAGGTTAACATATTGTGGAATCTAAATTGCTGTGCTAATCTTATTGATTATTTTCAACTGTTACTGTTTAAATTATTTATTATTCATTGTCAATTTGTTTGTATATGAAGACAAGACACTCTATATTGTTAACATTAATTAAAACCAACTCATCTCTAAAAATGAATTCAGTCTAATTAAAGTTTGGATTTCGTTTTCTATGTGAAAAGAAGTTTAAGCCATGTGACAGGCTACACGGACCACGATATGTGACTAGTGGTCCTGTATTCCAATTAAGAATACCCCCAAAGAACCAATTGCTAGATTCTGAACTGTGTGTAATGGTTAATTGAATCGCCCCACTTTCCATCATTCTCTTAAACAGTCGATTGTCCTATTCGGTGTGTTTTATTTTGCCATAAACTGTCATATGTTAGTGACTGATTACAGAAACAAGTAATTTGAAAGTTTTGCCAGTGTTAATATCTTTGCAGGGATATTTACCTGTTTTAATTGGCTTTATTTATTACTTTTGAAGGCATATGTAAATGCTGGTGCACACATCCAAGAAGATTTACGTGAAGCACAGACAATTGTCGGAGTTAAGCAAGTGCCAATTGATGCCTTGATTCCAAATCGAACATACTGCTTTTTCTCTCATACGATTAAAGCACAAGAAGCTAATATGCCTCTTTTAGATGCTATATTGGAAAAGGTAACTATTTCAAGTTCTATGTACTTAATCAACTGGATATTATTATTTGGTGTTTTTAAAAAAACTAGCTGTTATTGATGCTGGTTCCTTTATCTAAATTTACAAAATGCAACAAGGATTGTGCATGTACATTTGCTTCCATTCAGTCAAAAATTTAAGTTACATTTTGATTTTACGAAGTTTTTTTTTTATAATTTGTAATGTTGATCATTCACTACGTTTACATGCACCGTGTAAAGTATTTGGTCCTGAGTCAAAGTATGAAAAATCGTGCATGTAAACACCTTACCTTGTGATTTATTTTAGCTGAACTACTTTGATTAAGCCCTTGGCGAGGGGGCTGTTTGAACGAAAGTAGTATTTGGGATTGGTCTGAAATAGCCATGTAAACTGTTCATGCATAGTTTAATGAAATCACTCTCACTTCCTGTTTCGGATGTCTAAAAATCATGAAAATTGCAGGACGTCCTTTATGGACGGCCCCTAAGCCTGTACATCTGTATACACACGATTATTTATATCCAGTGTGGCAGAAAATAGTATTACTATAGTCTGTGTATAACAAGAGTATCTTACGATTCTGACCATTTGAATTTTGTACGAATACAGCCAGCGGGCGCTTATCCTTTTAGGTAACATTCATCCAGAGACATTCATTAACTAAATCATGTTTTTAAGAATATTCGCCTATTAGATTACGAAAAAATGGTGGACAGTCATGGTCAACGGGTTGTTGCATTCGGCAAGTGGGCAGGTGTGGCTGGGATGATAAACATATTGCACGGTCTCGGTTTGCGCCTATTGGCATTGGGACACCACACACCTTTCATGGTAGGTAGGATTACAGGAGTGTTATGATACAGTGGTATCCAGATTATATTTTTCAAAATTGTAAATAAATATGAGGGGTGTTGATAAAGTTCATATCTCCAGGTATATGGCATAACATAAAGCTGAAAGTGCACATGGACCTTGGTCCATAACGTGTCGTTTAAGTTCATATCCACATTGCTGATTTTCATAAATGTCAGCAAAGATGGGCATCTCAACGATAATGCCCTCACTCATGCTGTGAATGCCCCTGTGGCACCAATTATCTAGCTGCCAACAGGTATGTCTAACAGATAATGCATTCCGGAAAAGTCATATTTCAGAGTTCATACATTAAGAAAAATCTAATAAATATGTTCAGCTTAAACCTTCCTCTTTACTCTTTCTATCTACTGGTATGAACCTTATGAACGCTCCTCACAATAGAAGGATTTTTATCTATTGTCCATTCAAACTTATAAAGTTTGACGTTGATTGTTAAAAGTTGAAAGTTAAATTTTGATTAATTCCATCACTTGGGTTTTATGTTTTGTGCACAATAAATCTCCCATTATTACCCCTAAATTCCAAAATTAGTGCAAAATTTGGCAAAGTTATCTTATCCAACAAAATCAAGCAAGAAGTATTTCAAATATTAACTAGTAATGGTTCTTTGCTATGTGGGTAAAAACATGCCCACAAGCAGTATTTTGCTAGCTTGTCTTGTGATTTCTAATGTTCCTAGCAGTTATTTTCGAAACCATCTAAGTATACTGAAAACAATTTCTCTGATTGCAACCTAGTAAGAATAATAATAGAACAATTAAAAAAGCAGGTTATTTATTAAACAAACTGATTTTAAGAGTAGTCTTCTGTATTAATGAGGTTTGTTTTGAAAAAAGCTAATGTATTAAATGTAATTAATGTAATTGCTTAAATTAGCATATTGGACCTGCACATAATTACCGCAACAGTGGTATGGCTCGACAAGCAATCAGGGATGCCGGTTATGAAATCGCTTTAGGAATGATGCCTAAATCACTTGGCCCCTTGACAATAGTGTTCACTGGATCTGGAAATGTTTCCCAGGTATGTTGTGCTTGTCAGTTTTACTGTCATATTGTTCTTTATTACTCTTGGTTCCTAATGGCCTGCTCATTAAAGGGTGCTCAAGAAATGTTTTCGGAGCTTCCACATGAACACGTGCCTCCTGAAATGCTCAAAAAAGTGGCTGAACATGGAGGTAGGTGACCATTTCTACACTATTCTAATGCTTGCTCTGCATGATAGTTTTATTTTACTTATATTGGCTGAACAATGAAATGTGCTACTGAATAAACATCTCGTCTATAGAATCAGACTAAGGCTAGGGACATGCTAGGCGTTTCCGTCGCGACGTCTTTAACGACGTAAAATCGCATTCCATGATGTGTAATGGCGGCGGCGATGTTGAGAGCGACGTTTGTGACCCTTTGTGACCTTGTTTTGGCGCGTTTCTAGCACCTATTTTTGTCTGTCCGATCCACGTGTTCTGTTTGGCGCCCACCTCAGTGCATTTTTAGCACCCAATTAAGCGCGATTTCAACATCCATTTTTGGCGCCTTTTGTTTGAGCGCGTTCCCGCGCTTCGTTGTACTTTTTTTTGGCACCAATTCTTTTCAAAATTTAAAATCAGGAAATGGCACCACATCATCGCATGACGTGAATGTGGTCAGTGCATGCACGAATTGCAAGCTGTCACCACGGCACTCCCATGTCGCGGCAGAGGTAAAGGAGCATTATTGAGTGATTGGATGATCAAATTCCTAGAAGATCAGATGATCTTATCTTCAGGTCTCCCCCTAGGCTTCCAGGTTGCCAGAGCAAAATGGGGATAAGCAATGATAAGACATGGTTGGACCTTTGTATGAGGAAAGCTGCTCTTCACCATCTCGCGCTTGCTTTTAGTCCTCCCGCGATGCAATCTGGGAAGTTGGCCTCCGCTGGCTCCCTCTGGTGGGCGGACGAATAGATGTATTGGCAGGGGTGATCGTTATAACCTGCATTGTAGAATGTTTAATGTCCTGAACTAAACTCATTCTTGGTTTAAATGAGAATTAGAGAATTAGAATTGAGTCTAACCATGCCAGAGATGATCAAAACGTTTGTTAGACCGTTGTGAGTGCTATGGCAAGCCCATGTCCAGCTAGAAGATGGTCATAACAGAGTTAGGCAATCTGTGAATTATACTAAATTGAGGGCTGCCAGCTCCATAATGGCGAAATCTTTTTCTGCTCACAACAGAGTATTACACTATATACATGTACTACTTTTCCTACGTCTAAATTTGCCTGAATATCATAAGTGAGTAAGGCCAACTGTGTTTCTCAAGATTGACCCTTCCTGAAACCATACTGTGTGTCCGTGATAAGTGCTTGAGTGTTTAGGTGATACATCACATTTTTATAAATTGTGTTCCAAATCCTTAAAAAGTCACTACGTTTACATGCCACTTATAAAGCAGTCCTACCTTGATCCATTTCAATCCAACACAGGGTGGCGTGGGTTTA
>JAQIXS010004932.1:0-13807 GCA_034700785.1 Rossiulus vilnensis
CACCCCCCTCATCCATCTTTCTTCGAATTCCTTTTCCCCCCTCATCCATCTTTCTTCGAATTCCTTTTCCCCCCTCATACATCTTTCTTCGACTTCCTTTTCTCCCCCACATCCATCTTCCTTCGAATTCCTTTTTCCTCACCCATCAACGTCTTTAGGTTTACTTTCCTTCTCTCCTTGATCTTTTCCTTTCTTACTGAGGTTTCCTTCTTTGTCTTCCATTTAAAATCTCCATATCATTCTCCTTTCAACCTCCTTCACGATAATCCATGATAATCTCCAATAAACAATCTTCATTCTCTTTTCTTCTTTTCTCATATATTCTTTTCCTAGCACATTCTGTTGTGTTCAGTTATCTTTAGCACTGATAGTTTCCTAAGTTCCTTAGTTTTTTTTTGGTTTTCTATTGTTTTTTGAAAGGGTAATGTTGTTAGCTGAGTAAATTCTGACTATTTTAGAGATTGTCTATAGGGTCATGTAAATATGGTTAGGTAATTTAGTTTAGTGTTAGTATTGGTTTGCGAGTTGGTGCAAATTTTGAAGTTACATTCTCTAAACAAGTGTGCCCAGCTTGTGTTAGTCTAGCCTCAAAGGTTGCAGGGTAAAGTTAAATAATTGAGTTAATGTGGTCTAGGGAGAAGTAAATGGGGCTGGGGGTTTGTACGAGTTTGGTGTATGAATGGAATTTCCAGTGATAGATAGCACGTTTTGTATCGGCAGGGTTTCAATGCAGTTTCAATTCCACTCGGTACCCTACTGTCAGCAATGATATGCCATGTGGTTAGGCGTGTAACCCACCTATTTTTTTTTGGCAGTATGTAAATGTTCTCAAGGCAATGTACTATATCATGGCTATATGGCTATAATCAACGTTCATACACGGAATACAGAAAATTAGACCAATAGTACGGATCAGAATGGGTTCAGTTCCATAAGTGGATTGCATTCCAGAATCCTTTGATTCCAGATTTTCTCATGCATCTTTTTCCTCTTTTCAGGTATATTCTATAACGGGGATCAACACCTCACCCAAATCCAAACGGAACTTAAAAATGCTACTCGTGCCAAACTTCCTTAAGCGGAAGCCAACCGACATGCCGTCCATCCACGCGGCCATCAAGAAGGACTTGAGTCGGATTTACGTCTATTAACGTCTGTTGTGGAGGACTTTCTGAATGTTCCAATACGTTTTTTTAACTACGCGTGCTCAAGTCGGCCAGCCTCCAGAACCTGAGCTGGTGACGAACTGCTGCGTTGCCAAAAAAGGCCCTAGGCGGCCATGGACTACAGACTCGAGGCCCCCAACTGCCAAAAACCGTCTTCTCATCATGGACCAGTCAGCATTTTCGCCTCCAATTAAACCTATTAGCACCCTCATTCGTTGCAATCATCATTACCTTAATTAGCAACATTGATACGTCCCATTATCAGTCGACAGCCCAAGGTCCTGGCATGGCACACCCAAGGCCAGGCCCCTGTTTGGATATCTGTAGCACCAGACTGTCTGTTTTTAATTTATTTATTGGTGTCGATTAAACTCCCTCATCACGGCGATTTGCCTCGCTGGCCCAATTAGCGAGTGGGTGAGGCGGAAGTGGCACTCGGATGTGACGTAACATCTGGCGAACATCTCTAATTGTGTCATGGGGTGAAGCACTCACCTAGGATGGCAGTCTCCAGTGCTTCGTGTGAAGGGCGTATCACGTGCTTCGAAACCGGAAGTTGACCTTTTTCTTCAGAAGCGTGCTGAGCAATGAATTCGTCACTTGTTTCAGAAGTTAATAATCGAGAAATCTACCCCAGTTCATTACTGTAAATCTTGATTTCAACATGTTATAGGGAAAGACGTGAGCATAAGACTTTTTCGACATGTCGTTTGTTATGTTTATTTTCTTAAGTTTGTGGCTAGAAAACTGAAATAAGTCCAAATGATTAGGGAATGATGAAAATAAAAAAAAATGAAAGAGAAATCATGTAATTATAAAAGAAACCAAACTCATTGCCATGCTGAGAAAATGAACGTGCAAATGACATCCACATTATCGACATGACAAAGCTTGAATTTGTGCGGGACATGTTACTGATGTGTTAGAATTGGTGTTGTAGTTATAAAATATAAAAATCTATTGCTAAATTAAATAAAACTCTGCCTCCATCTGCATCCTAAGATAAGAAAACGTTCAGATGACATGTTAAAATTCTTTCCAAATATCTGCATTTTCGACATGTCAGAACTTGAATTTAGAGTGAATTATAGGCGTGTTAACTGTTCCAAATTTTAAGTTTGACACTCGTTCTGGCTAAAAACTTACGATTTTAGAGCTTTTATCACGGGTTTAGATTTTTAGAAAATGTGTCAGTGTTTTTAAACGATTTTATACGTGCGAGTGTGGGGGAGTAACTCCCCGAGTTTTTGAAAAGGGAGCACACGTGTTCCTATTTACAGTGGAAGAATATGACGATCCCATGTCCTCCTTTTCTTATTTTACTTTGATGAAGTGAAATGGAATCTGGAAACGACCTTTAAACCTGGGTTTTAACCCTGTTTTATCTCGTGCTTTCTCAGTGACGCAGACCTTGATTTGTCGAAAAGATTATTCGACAACGGCTGTAAAATGTTGCAGGTTTCCGTCACAGATGGCGCTGGCGGTCTAATTAATGTTGAAGCAGTTTGCAGACGTCAGCGCCCCCAAATTTCGTGTTTTTAGATGTAATTCATGAACGTGTTTCGTATGTTTTCTCGCCTGGAATTGTGAAATTTTTTAGCTTTTCATTCTCTGTTGATTTGCTTGATTTTAGTGCAATATTTTCCAGAATAGGCCGAGAATCTAACGTTACTCAAGAATGTCTGTACCCTTTTTTGCAATGTTCCAAAATGTCGGTTTCCTTAGCATCTCCCATTCGTTCGCACTTGATGACGTGTGAGCCGCTCTAAAATTCCAGCGCCATCTGTGGTGCATTTCGCGCAATTTCTCGGTGCTCTTGAATTCCTGGCTGTTTTTAATCAAACTGAATTCGCGAGTCCAGGGCAGCGCAGAAATGCCTTTTTACTGTGATATCCCAAGAACGTGCCTCACACCGTAATCAATTTTAATGCGAACTTGGGAAATGAAACTGACATTCTGTTATCTTGTTTTATTTGCACATGAACCAAACGATGACTTGTAAATATGCAGCGGTTGACATTAAAGCCAATGGCCATTGATAATACAATTCAAACGTCTGTCTGAAGTTAGTTATCTTTATTTTAGGACCACACCAAAAATGACATTCCCAAACCGGTTTTGAATTCGAAACCGATTTATTGGATGCAATTTGGAATGAATTGCTTGGATTAACAACTGATTTAACTTGTTTGACACATAACTCAATGGCGGTGATACTGTAATATAGAAGCGTTAGGTATTTTAAGTGCTTTAACTGGGATGAGCTTCACAACTGGCTATGTTTGGGATGAGTTTCAGAACTGGTTACGTTTGGGATGCGTTTCAGAACTGACTAGGTTTGGGATGAGTTTCAGAACTGGTTACTTTAGGGTTGAGTTTCAGAACTGGTTACTTTTGGGATAAGTTTCAGAACTGGCTACGTTTGAGGTGTTTCAGAACTGGTTACTTTTGGGTTGAGTTTCTGGGTTGAGTTTCTGAACTGGTTACTTTTGGGGTGTTTCAGAACTACCATCGTTTGGGATGAATTTCAGAACTGGTTACATTTGGGATGAATTTCAATCGTTTTACTTTCGGGTTGTTTCAGAACTGGTTACTTTTGGGGTGTTTCAGAACTGGCATCGTTTGGGATGAATTTCAATAGTTTCAAATTTTACCAAGTAATGACGTCATAAGGTCGTGGCTCTTGACCGGAATACTAATTGGAAGAGAGAAAGTGTTTTGTTCCAAGACGTTCTATTTTGTTTAGCCATGGAGTTATAAACGAAAATACACAAACATTATAGTTCTTTCTAATTTTTGGATTTTTTGTTTCAATTGTATTTTGTAGATTTTTTTCAGAATTCTGATAAAATTATAGATTTCAATGTCTGTACTTGCTGCCACTCAAAATATTCCATTTCTGGTAAATGAGGCCTGTCCTCCTTCGAGCTGAACCCAAGGTAAATCTCAAGTTTTCAGCTGAGCAAAAGTAGCTTAATCAAATTTGAGAATGTGGAACACCAGAACAGGAAAACCAGAAGTCCAACATAAACAGGAAGACGATTGGAATAGCTTTCTATCAAATTAAATACCTCGACCGCGATAGATTATTGTTAATATGTTCAATAAAGCAAATCATGTATACTGTTTATAAATTCAAAAATGTGTAATTATAAATAAAGAGTGACCGCTTTAAGATAAATCTTTTACTAATACAAATGTAGTAGTTACAAGCAGCATTATGCATGTATGTCGTGATACGAAAACGTTGTAAATTCAGTTTAGATAAGTATGTTTTTTGCATGCTTAATTCTTTTGGAAATTTGCAAGTAAATGTATTAATCATACCTGTTAAATGTGCATATTTGAAACTTAAGGGGGCGGACGTAAGGGGTCATGCAATTTTTGTGTTTTTGTCCTCATGTGAGTATAATTTTTGTAGGGAATTTCTTAAAACTATTTCCTGAACAAACTGAACAGCTTCGTGAAAAATATAGATATCTATAATCTGATTTCGGTCAAACGACAACAAGTTTAGACGTTATACGCCCATGGCGTTTATTTGCAAAAACATAAACGAGAACTAAGTGAAAAAACCTGTATTTTCGTCGAATGGTTTTTGTTATTACCCTTTGGATATGGACAGTTTTTAGTGTTCGAATGGTTTTTTGCACTTTCCATTCAATCAAGAAATAGTCAGGTATTGACCACTAAGGAAGGCAAAGACAATTCTGACTCCACAAGGCCTAGGGGTGTCCCAATCGTATCCTCATTACTGTAGCAGGTGGAAAATGGCCCCTATGATGTCTTCAGCTGAAAAAACGTATTTTGGGGGCCTGGCGCTAAATACCTTATGGTTTGGCACCATTCATTTGTGATTTTTTTTCCCCTACCGTTTTCGCCTACGGCGTTCCTTAGATTGTAGGCTGAAGTCCAGGATTTGTAATGGAGTTTTTTTCTAAATATTTCTAAGCAAGGGGCCCCTACAATGTTTTCAGCTGACTTTTCTGTGTTATAGCCCAAAGCTTAGAGGGCTATAAGCTGTCAGTAGCGCAATTGGAACGGTGCACTTCTCAAACAGTAAATTTAAAGGTAATGGAATGCTAAATGGCATGCGTAGGTGCTGCTAAAGACTAGATCCTGCGAACTATGGTATAAATGCGCAATAAATGTGGAGCATGCCAGCCGTGATTCGCGTTTTTTTCAGAGTGATGGACCCACTAAGAAGAGCTACATGAAAAAGAGAGGTGCCAATTCTGAATCGTGATGTTTACAAAACAAACCCGCCGGGAAAAATCTCAAAGTCAGTTCCCAGACTGTGCCAACCTTTTCCTTTCCATCAACAACTTGACCTCCAAAACGCGACTTTGCGGCCATCTCCAATTTAATCCAGCATCATTAACCCATATAGGAAGCCTTCACGACACGAAAACGCAGAAAATGCTACTTCGGACATTTTATGGTAAGCCTTTGCCACCGATTTTCCACCTGGGTTTTCATTTTTCTCAAGCAAAAGTGGGCTAATGATGGGCTTTTCACTGTTTTGCATTCAGACTGCAATTTCTGCCTTTTCAAGCAAATCTGCGCTTGGAAAAAGGCCTGTGCTTAAAGGGTTGAGGGTCAGCTCCTTGTCCTAACCTACCCCCTTACCCCCAACCCCTTTAAAAATGCTTTAAGGGGTCACAATCATCCATAAAGGTTCTCATACCTAAATGAAGACTATTTCAACTTCAAAAAATATGCATTTTGGGATTGCTTCTTTGTATACATGTAACGTTTTTACATCGTGAAGTGAGAAGGTGCAATTTCAATGAATTCTGTTTTTCAATTAATTAAGAACATTTGCATGCACCTCAAAACCAAATAATTATACAAACGAAAATAACCTAATGGAAAATGCAACCGGAAAGGAAAAATTGGGAAGATATAGTACAGTGCGTGCATGCATGTGTGAATCACTTTTTAGTAACATTTATTAGAATGTTTAATAAAATAGGAAAAATTCACCATTTCGTCTACAGTGTACATGCAAATGGCCTGATCACAAAATGCGTGTTTTAAAAGAGAGCCCAAACATGTGATTGATAAGCACCAAGTAAAAATGGCAATATATTTGTGCATTATTTTATTTGTGGCTGTGTTGTGCGGGATGGAAATTCGTTCAACACTGTATTTTTGGGTTTTTTTCCTTGCATTCTACGTTGAATAATAAACATTGTTATAAAAATGAAATGTGCTGACTACCATTGGAATTATAGTATCGTAGTGAAATTTTTAATTAATTAATTAAGAATACGTGCAGCTCCATTGGCAAATCTGCGCTGTTTTCGCAAGTGTTTATTTTATTTGACAGATAAACAACATCGTAATTGGTATTTCTGATAAAAGGTTGGCAGACATTCACATTTCAATGACCTTCAATCTGTTTCAAGGTCGCTAATGTTATTCATGCGCTGTACTGTTTTATTGCATTGATAAAAGCAGTTAATTCATGTACTAGAATAACTCTGTAAATTGTTTATCATCCGCGCAAAGAATGTCAATACCCGCAACTATTATTTGTTTTAATAAATGCAAGCAATCTGGATCAAGATGAAATTACATGTAGACGATGCATAGACCTACATGGATTTTGATTAGGCTATTTAATTACATGTACAGTGTATGATTTCAAATAAAGGATTCTCTGAATTCCATTTTCATTTGATTACAAATGTTGACCATGACGTTGCGTTTATTTAGCGTTTCTCGCAACTATTATTTGAAGGGTAAAAGGGGACAGATAAGGACCGTGTAAATTAGGCTAATATTCCTAATATTCATGCCCTTTCATGGTAAGCGGTCGAATCGGACACCGAAACAGGCATTTTGTAGATAAAATTTTTCTAACATGTAGGCATAAGGAAGTGTTTATTTCTTTACCCCAAGGCCTTGCAAGGTCGCATAGGTACATACTGTAAGCATTGGGATGTCCAAACCAGGATATCTTAAATTTAGAGGTCAACGTAACCGAAATAAAAAGTTTGCTTTGGCCCTGTACCCCTGCGCACTTGGCACTTCCGGAGTTCAAATTGTCAACCCTTAATTCCTCTTAATGGGGACACGTTGGGTCAGTTAAAACACCTTGACCCGGATTAGCCGATGGTTCTATTAACCGAAACATACCGTATTTCAACGCTGTCTCACAGTTTGTATTGATCAGTTATCATCGATTTGGATTGGACGGTAAATTGTTCCATTTTGAAATGATATACATGTAGATCCTTATAAAGCACGCAATTTTTGCATACTGGTTGGTACATTCTCGTGATTATAATACGAGGCATCCCATAAAACAAAAGGTTAGCTCTTGATCACTTTTTTATATTTGTGAAAGTGATGTAATTGATGTTTAGTAAAGTATATAAGGTGGACAACGACATGGCAACCCAGTGTTCCCAGTTGTCCTTGATGTCCTAATTTTATTTCAATGTCGAATCAATTTACTCCATTTTCGACACTTTTACTTGAGTACTAAAGCAAATGTGTTGGAATCACTTCAGATAACTGTATTTTGTTATCTTGAAACAAATGCAAGTGATGGATTTTGCGTGGACGAAAAATAATGCACCGGAAATCACCAAACGTGGAAATAGTTTTTCTGGGTCCTATTCCACAAAACTACAACACTAATAATTAACAATTGCAAGTAAATATGATGTAATAATAGTGTTCCACAAAGCAGGTGCCCACACCTGTAGATTAGAATAATAATTTGCAAGCAAAGTCGGCCATATAACTAGTCAGCTGAGTGAAAATCAAAATGGCATCCCAAGAAATGAAAATGTTGCTGTTGCAAAATCTTTTTATATACTTCTTAGCTACTATTAATTCAAATTTATTGGCAATGTCACCACTGTTATTCGACCACTTATTAAATGCTTTAAAAACAAACTTTTTACAGAAAAACAACCACTAATAACTTGATCTACCAAACTTCAATCACCTGTAGAAATTAGGTAATAAATTACAGGAAAGGTACTAATACTATTACATTTATGGAACAAAACACTTGTATGGAGTAATAATTGCAAGTTAAGAGTAAATGCTTAGTGGAATGCAATATTTTATATTAGTTGAGTTTACAAGTAATGTTACTTGTAATTATTAGTCCATACTTTTTTGTGGAATAGGGCCCTGCACGGTGGGTAATGCCGTGTGATTCCATTGATTCGTGTTGGTCCTTTTATCCAATGTATGCCTCACAAAGAAATGCCCCTTAAATGATTGAATCCAATTGATTCTTATTGATTCCTCCAGGCATCGGACTAATTCCATGTACATGTATGTCTCACAAAAAATGTCCATAAATAATGGGATCCCATTAATTTCTGCTTTGGTCTCATTAGTCTCATTAGTATGTATTATTAATCTCATTCGTTTCATCGGATTTTTCTATAGGGACTGTATGTGGGAATTTTCGCGTAGGAAATAGCAGAATGTAACCTTAACTGTAAAAACTGTTGATAGAAAATTGAAATCATAAACATATATTCTAGTTTTCCATGTGCAGGTATAGATTTGCATTTGAATTGCCTTAAAAATGAAAGGCGTATTTATACATTATACTGAATTTATTTATACTGTACATGTACGCACTGTATTTCTGAATTCTTGAGAAGGCAAATGCCCTGTTCGTGTTTTTCAACATAAGCAGATACCTCAAATGAAGGTGAAACCAAATATAAAAGCAGTTCAAAAATAAAAAGCATTCATTAACCTTAATTATGCCAAATTTTGGATAATAAGCAATTTTCCTAGTTTTCTTTTCAGCCGAACAGGGTTAGTTGCTCTGACACTATAAAAAGCGCATTATAGTCACGTGCTTTTACTTGATTCGGCCAAAAAAATGGCGCCCCCAGCAAAATAGGAAACGAGTTAAGGAGTTCAGCGGCATTTACTGAAATTAACGAATCCCTAACTATGCTATTCGCTACCTGACCTTATAAATAGGCTAAATGGGATATTGTTTTGCCAGATTTTTTTATTTCTCCGCTTTCAAAGACGTAAATGAAGAGCAAAGTTCGGTCTCGCTGCACTTGCGAATGAGGTCGGCCATCTTGGAAACCTCGTTATCGCGACCTAGGCCTATTCATTATGGAGGAATTTTGTGGCCTTTGTAAAACTAGAAAAAATGCCGAAAGAAAAGTTAAACACCTTAATTTTACCCTCACCCTTTTTGGCCCACTCAAACTTTCTCTTTGGGTCAGTGTTGTGTTTGTTGCCCTATTAATTCTTAATAAAACTAGCCCATAACAAAGACTTCAACAGACTACTTCAAAAGAACATTTCGGAGGGTGCACCGATTATATTTTGTTGTATATTTTGTTTAGGTGAACCTTGGTAATAACAAAATTGTTATTTTGTTTCTTATACTGATTTTGGGTGGACCTTGGTGGATTATTGTCCGTTTCGTCGAAATATTTATCTCACTATCTCAATTTGTAAGGCTTGTTTTTGTGACCTGAACATACATTAACGTCGATTTCAGTACCAGATAAAAAACTACAAGCATTTATAATTGTATTTTATGCAGAAAAATACACGTACTATCTTTCACTTACAATTGCAAATTTGCCAGTTTTTCTTATGTGATTAATTGCAAGTCCTAGTTTGCAGGTAATTGGAGAATATCTTGAAAGTAAAACAGCAATTTTTTACTGCATATTAGCAAATGACATGGTCACTATATAATATACGCGGAATAAATAATTAAGTTACACACGACACAACATAAAACGCCGCTTAAATCTAGCCCTGCCAGTGTCTCAAACATGTTATGTTCATAAAAACGTTATTTTGATATGGAAAATATTTCATTGAGTAACCGGAAAAGCGAATTTATTAATTTGTAAGGCTTTGTTGATGTACCTCAATTGACAATCGAAGTATTCGAATAAATAGCGTCTAATTAAAACATAATTATGATAATAACGTTAATTTAAAAGGCACATCGTGATGTCACGAATACACTGGTACATAATATACATATAAAGTGGCTGTAGCCTAAATTTCATTTGAATTAAATTAAATTTGAGATAATGACTAATGTTCATGCTTGCATACATTTATCGTCTTTATCATAACTGAACTAGTATGATATTACATCTAATAGTTATTAAAGCCGGATGTATTTTACTTCGTCAATAAGCAAATAAAGAGGTTTTGTGGAAACATAAACGACGTCATTTAATGGATTATTGTAAACAATCCTTGTCATGCACTAATTCTTGTCATGCAGTAAATACGTGTGCATTTACAATAAAGTAATTACGCCATTATATCATTTTTCTTGCAGTAGCAGCGCTGTTTGTCAGTGATATATAAAACAAGAAAGTAAATGTTTAATATGAGCTAGTAACAAGTTTTATAAATTCGTGAAATGAAAACAACAGTGAATTATGCATAAACAAGTTATTTAGCATAATAACTTGTTTTGAATTTATTGAATTTACTTTTGAAAAGAATGGTATATTATGACTGCAACTTAAACAATTTTTGTCATTAAAAGGAAAAACATGTAAATGCAAGATTGCTAAAATTGTGCATGCTCGTAAGACTGACAAAACCCTAGTGTCAGTAACCCGATAAGTATTGCAAGTTGCTTGTTAAAATGCGCATGACGCGGTGATAGAGCATGAACTTTCCATGATGCATTTTAATTCATTTTCAACATTTAACAAAACATTTACAAGAATTGAATATGATCTGATGATCAAAATACACGTCTGCTATTTCCTTTTGCAGAAGGCATAATGTATTTAAATTACTTAAACAATATATAACGCAGTTGTCTCCATGTAACAAAGTTCAGCAGGCGTATTATGATGTGACGTGCTAAGCGAAACCGGATATTTTATCTATCCCTGTTAAACGTGTATTAAACTGTCTTTTAATATATATAAATTAAAAAAATATCAATATTGATTTTGTATTCACATGTTTATTTCTTTAAAGCCTGACATCTAAGACAGATGTTTCAGGGAACAAAAGTGAAATCCTGTAATTAATACTTTGTTAAGTGATTTGCTGCCTATCTCAGATCCAATCCGAAAGAGTGAAACGGAAGGAAGTTGTATGGTTGATATTAATTTACATACTGCATTACATACTGCATATTTTTTTATTATTAAACTATGGTAAACCTTTAATTTCCTCCCACCCTTCCAATGATTCTGTTTATGTAACTGTTTGGGAAAATATAGAATCTTTAGAAAACGTATCTTTTGTGAACCTTTATTCTGCTACACATCACCAAACCGAGGGGCATATTTATGACACCATTAGTAGAATAATGACACATTTAAGAAGGCGACTTATATAAAATTTACCGAAAATATGGCACTGTTAAAAAGGTTGCATTTATTGAAATTCTGCTGAAAATATGATAACACATTTAAATAGATTCCATAATGCACATTGAGAGGTTACATACATGTAGAATATTTTTAGAAGATTGACTTAGAAATGAATTTGCTATTATAGGTGTTTTTTTTTATAGTTTATTAAATAATGGTAAATTTTTCGGGGAAACGTTTAATTTAAACGCCTCTGCAAGATTTTCCTTTAAAATTTTTAACTCTTCAAAAACAATAACATTGCGGGATACATTATTTTATTGTTTACTTGCAAAGATAACAAAAGTGAGAGAAATCCTTAGTCTTCTTTTATTCTTTTTTTGAAATTGTTCCTTGCTAAAAGTGTTGTACCTACTGTCACAATCCTCCACCCAAATAATGTTATGTTTAATTTCCGTTGAAAAAGAATTTGCTCCATTAATTAATTAATTACGATACTTAGGATTTTCTTTCATGTGTTTTCCGTTTATCGCTAATTAAGTTCTGCTTGAATATTTCCCTTGAAACAAAGCATTTGTGTAAACCGCAATTATTTGGTTTTGTTTTAAAATTGCGTTGATATATTTCGTTGTTTTCAATTAACAAAAACGCAGTATTGGATGTTGAAAAATCTTATAGTTTCCCATTTTAGGAATAATAGTTCTTGAATTAATGGGTTGAAGGCGGTAATTTTGTCAAGTTAAATAGTTCTATTCCTGATTAAGAACATTCAATCTTCCTTGGCCCCAGACTACGATATAAGCACATACTTGACAGTTGAAGTAAATAACAAATTAATGACTCTAATCATAATTTCTATAATTACCATTTAACTGAGTCAAAATTAAAACTGAAAACAGTTTCATTTCACTTCGTTGATGTACTTGAAAGCAATTAGCTCTTAATGACCTACTGTCATTAACGCTGTCATGTTACATTTTATACTTATAACACTTAAGAGTAAAACAAAAGTAGTCTGATTCAGGGTCAATGTTGCCATATACATGTACAACAAAAATTAGTACAACATGTATATGGATAAAGCGATACGTGAAATTGGTATTATAATGTTTTGCTCATCATTATTAGCAAATTTAAATTTTTCTAACATAAGACCTTAACATTTCTAAACATTTAGCTGAAACTGGCGCAAAAACATGCCATTTCTGCTCATGACTCGATCTGACAATTGTTGATGGGCTTTCTTGCACTTATTTAATTATAATAAAATACTTTTTTTAATTGAAATAATGGTAACTATATTTGTTGGTAAATTATTAAATGAATTCATTTAAGTGCATGCTGGTCAAGACCGTCAATTTATGCCGTTCTGTCAAATTTATCAGTTCTCTAGAACGATTAATTAAGCTAACAATATTAAATGCAATAGCAATGTCAATGAATAATAATGAACACGCATGTAGTAACAATAAAACGTGCTAAATACCATTAAATAGTAGTATTGTAGCGAAATTTTCAATAAAGATAAGACATTATGAAATCTATGTTGTTTTCGCAAGTGTGCATTGCAAGTGGTTGTTAATTTTATATCGAAACAACAACATCGTAATTATGTTTCTGATAGGAGGTTAGCCAGACGTTCACATTTCAATGACCTTCAACCAATTTCAAGGTAGCTAACGTTATTCATGCGCTGCATGTCGTATTGCGTTTACAGAAGCAGTTAATTCTAATAACGCAACTCGGCGAAACGTTTATCATCCATACAAAGATAAATGTATTTAACCCTAGCTATTATTTGTTTAAATAAATGTTAGCAATATGCCTATTTTGATTAGTCAAGGTTTTTTGAACCTGGAGTGATTAAAAATTTATATTACTAGATTATTAATAAGGGATACATTGTAGAGAAAATGACAGCTAGTTCTAGCTAGGCTTCTTTAGCGGCGTGTAAATGCTTACGGAGAATTTACCTTACCTAGAGCAGTGGTAGAGCACTCCTAGGGCAGATGGTTAGATCGCTTTACAACCTGTGATGACTAGATCAGTTTGTATGGCGATAATTAGAACTGGTCACACCGTAGGGGTAGAGCTTCTGGGGGCATCATGGTGGCAATAAATAAGCATAAGTTTCGACACATAAAACTTATCGCAAATAACCACTCTAATCTAATATTCAAATTGATGCATATTGAGTCTAATCAACCTATTATTCTTGCTGTGGTCTATCTGACACTTAATTCTAAGGATATATAATAGACAAAGAATTTAATTTCACACCTCTATCTTTAATTGTACTAAAAGACACCATTTATTTCTGGATAC
>JAQIXS010004933.1:0-13807 GCA_034700785.1 Rossiulus vilnensis
ACATTAAAGATCAAACATAGCTGTATAGCTGTTGTATAATATGTTGTAGTCAGTTTAAATTTTCTAAACTTGTTATAAAACATCCACTTCATCTTCTACGTTTAACGTTATTATCTGTACATTATATATGCTTAGATGAACTAACTGTTATAACTAGGCACATCAAATTCATTTTACAACGACCTACAACAAAATTAAAAACAAATTTGCAATAACAATATTTGTTTCTGTAATGTGGACCCGGCAGCTTGAAACATGCGCTGATTATTGAAAATAAATGCCTATGTTTTAAATTAAGATTTTCAATATTGGACAATAAATCCAAAGTACTTTTGATTCGTTCTGTAATGTAAAAAATTAGAATTTGTGTACGCAAAAAACTTTACAGTGAATGCAACATATTATTGGCATGTAAAGTAAGTGTTTCGCTAGTTTTTTTCTTATGATGATCGCAGAATGTAAGGAATTTTTGAAATATTGCACAATTCACTCAAAAATTGTACATATGTGACAAAATTTAACTTACCTGTTGAACCCAAAGATTGGTAGTCATTATCTGATTCTTCAGGTTCTGAAATGAGATAAAATGGATAGCTAAGTTATTGTAGCTATTAAATTTGTCTTCATGAAAATTAGTGCTCCTTTACATGGTTGTCAAAAACAAAATAATTTTGCGAAAAACAATGATAAGTTTCAGGTAGATTTAGTGTGAAACGAATTTACAAGCGCTTTTATAACACATTTAACTACACTGCACGCTGGGAGCACGAATTTGGGTTCTTCTTCAAAGCTACAGCATCAAGCAATTAATCTTCCCCTTAATTCTCTGATTTATGAGGGTAAATTCCCCTAATCCCAACTTGACATCAATGCACCCAGACTATTTCCTAAATCACTTGGAAAGGGTAATCTTGCGCTTACGCTGTTCTTACATATATTTCTCATGGAAATCGACAATATTAAGAAACATTAGAAGATGAATAATTGATGTATTTAACTAGGCCTTTGAGCGCAGTGAACATAAGCCGTTTTCTCGATATATTATCATAAAATGTTCAATTTAGTCATTTGCTTTGTCCTGACAAGCGTAACAACACTAGTAAACATTCACTGTAACGAAGGAGTTTTAATGGCCTTTTATAGAAATTGTATAAAAAACACGTGGCAAATTAATTTATTAAGACTGTAAGACAGAATTTATGACAAATACGCCAAATACTCATGCTAAAAGCAAGCAAAACATGTCAAAAACGTGAAAAGGCTTTATTACAGGCTTACGTGTGTTCTATACAAACTTCTCTCAAGATAGTCAGGTTTGTACACAAGTATTTCTAGTCGAATGCGAATAGATTTGACATTCATATTTCCATATTTACTTATTTTAAAATAAACTGGAAAGCTACTTGTTTGCATATTCTAATCGAATTGAGGAGTTTCAAAATATTTCATTAAACGAGTCATTTTATGTTCAATCTTTAACGTACATACAGTATACGTTTAACTAAATTATAGTAATATTTAAGTTTTAATGAAATCTCGTAGGGCCACTCTTATACAGTATATGATAAAGAGCTGTTAAGTACCACCTATAATTTAGTATGTATCGACAATTGCATTATAAATGAAAAATAAATGTCAAACTTTACTTCGATTTGGTTAAAAAGTTTTAATTTGACAGTAACCTTTATGCGTATCTACCACTTCCACTTAATTTTGAAATTTCCCTATGTGAGTATGCTTATTTGCAATGTCTTTGAAATAATTTCACACTTAATTTAATGTTTATTTTTTATGATAATTCATGCATGCTGCCGGGTTACCCCAAGTAACAAACAAAGGCATGTCTTATTTAATAATCATGCAGCCTAATCTTGTTAATGTCAACTCGACATAAAACCTGAAGAAGCGTTAATTAATTATGTCAGGAACAGCAAAACAATGACTGTGCAGTAAACGTGACATTTCATCTTGATGTCATGAAGAGTTTTTAAAGTGGCTATTCCATAGATAGATTGAAAGTAAATTGCGCAGCTGGGATAAGCCAGCTACCCAATCAAGTCGCCACCCTTTTTAAACAACGACCATGCAAAATGTTTCGCTTTGAATATTCACTTGAAATCCGAAGTTGACGGTTTTGCGACGATGACAAAATGACGTAAGTCATCGTGATGTCGCGTTCCATGAACATGAATATTCGAAGACGGGAGGTTGACATTTGCCTTAGTAAATATTTGGGAGGCTAAATGGAATTTTTAAATAAATACCATACGCTATGCGTTTGGAAAATTGAATATATGCATTAAATATAACAATATTTCAAAAAAGAAAAAGATGCTAAGCTGTAACTGATTGACGGTATACGTCAGCAGACGAAGTGAATTAATGTACGATAAATACCCATTTTATATGTCAATAATTACTTACGTATTATTTCACGTAATATGCAGTGTATACATTATCCCAAATGGATTTATACATTGTATTCCATTACTTTATTATACCCAGCTGGTGTGCATAATTTATACCGGTACATAATGTGATAACCATGTGCTCACCATGCATGTTTTATAAGCTGTAGATACAAAAATACACACATATAGATTAATACGCCTCATTTATAAAGTATTGATGTTACATTTTCGAAAATGTTTTTTAGATTCTCAGTAACATTTTTGTTTTCTTCTAGTTACTAGTTATATGCATAAACTTTTCATGTGGATTTATATGTTAAAAAATTGTATTTTAATAATTTAATATGCCCAGCTGGTGAGCATCATTTTTACATAAACTTTATAAATTTGCGCATTGTATAAATATTAATTGATAAATTTATTAATACAAATAGCATACCTCATTAACACAATATAATCATTTATGACACATCGGTTTTAGCATTTGTTATTTTTCAATAATATGGCATAATGTTTTTACCTAATGAAATCTGGATGCTCGTTTTTGGTGAACACTTTTAGTTTATTGTAATTCTAAATTTGAGGGTTGACTTGGTGGCTTTTCCTTATTACGTTTTTTTAAATTTTGAAAATGGACCATGATAGTTTCCCTCATTATTCCGAATAGAAATTCGATTGACCATTTACTTTGCCCTCCCAGCACGTGAATCTAGAGGGTGTATGGTAACAATTGAAGATGGAAAATTGACTAACTCTGTCTGGATTGTTTGCCGAAAGATGCTCTTCAAATCTTTTGTAGATAAATCGCAAGGCATAATCAGTCATTTTTTTCTGTACAGCAAATAACATAAAGGCTGTGATGGGCAAGGCCAATGACTCCTTGTAGTTAAGGGAAAAATAGCAAAAAACCCTAGATTCATGGCAACGGATGCCCAGGGGAGCTCGCTGGTGAATGGAGGCCATGGGGGATACTTGATCTTGTGAAAATAAAATTTTGTGGAATTCTTTTGAGCGCCGGATACAAATAATCTCGTTTCATTGAGTTCAAGTTGACTTCTAGCGCAGGGGTACGACAAACATATGGCAGGTTCGAAATGAGGCCATGTTATTTTAATATATAGCAGAATGACTTTTGCGTTTGTGCAGGCTTCTAAGAACAGAACATCAATTAAGAATATGTGACATGCTTTTGCTTTTGTATTCGAAATAACTTACACTCAAGTTTTATCTGTTACATCATAATAGTTTCTTAGAACTCTTGACATCATGCCATGCAATGAAAACCTCTGTATTTCTATACAGGAATTAAAGCACATGCATCTCCAATATCTTTTACTTCAAACAACACTGCAACTTTTGTTGATTAGTTGCTTCATATATGTTTGCCAGTTTTACCGGAAACTCGGTTCAAACACCAGTTCGTTCTAATTAGTAGGCATCATGAATTAACATATTTTAAGACCTATTTACGTGTTATTAATATCAAAAATGTTACAACAGGATCTTTTGCAAGTAAAGACTTGATGAGTCACAATGTTGCCGAATAAAATTCACTTGATAGACCTAGAAATTCAAAACACAAAAATTAGAAAAATTTGGCATTCGTCTGTAAGTATTTTTAAATGAATTTAGGTGTTTAAAATACATATAGCAATTGCTCTTAAATATTACGAATATGCAAAATATATAATATAATGTACATCATGTACATGTGATTGCTAAACTGATGTTTTCCCTTTCAGAATTGGTCGTCTACTATAACTGCACTAGATTCTGAGCTATTTTTTTACAATTTTAAAATGTTTTATTTATTTTTAAATACATGTAATAATTTATACAAAAAAACTTATGCAACCCTATTCGAAAGTTTTATATAAGAGAAAAATCATGTTATTGGAGGTCGTATCAGGGTTTGCAAAACATTTATTTTTTATAAATAGATAGGGTATTTTCAAGTGTAAAACAACCGTATTAGACGACTAGTTCTACACTGGAGAAAATAAATTTAGTAAATATAATAAGTAATGATGCAAAATTGTGTACATGTAGTTTTTTGCATGATTGGCTTACATAGTTTGAGTTACGCGTTCAAAATATTTTCATCATATCTTAGTCAGGTTCTTTCAAGTTTGTTATACCACATGTTCAGTAAGTAATTATCAGAATTAGAAGACGATAGCTTTAATATGATGTGCATGTATGTGAATTGTTTATTATCATTCTTTATTATTGTTAATAGACTAAGTGTTTAAGGAGGAGTGCTTGGCTCTGTTGCTTGTTTTTTTAAAACGTGGACCCACTTCAGGCCATGCTTCTATTTTATCTCTAAAGACAGGCAACTCTATTCAATGATTGCATTGTATAGAAGCAACGCTCTCAGACCTTATCAAGAATCTTTCACTACAGAGAATAGAAATTTCTCTCTGATTTTTTTGTGTCGTGGTCTATAAGCTTCTGCGGACAAAAATCCATTAAATGGTCTTGTATAATTTGTTCAAATTCTCCAAGGATAGCTTTATTTTGTGCCCGAAGTTCAAGTGCCTCAAGGGATGGCGGAGGCCAAATATCTTCCAGACATGATTATTTGAGGAAAGACTTCTTCATTGGGCAGTGCTGGACCTGTCAAACGTTTTTGTTCGCAACCACTCCTTTTTATGAGAAAACCTTTTTTTGCTCGTACATTTCAGTTCTTCATAAAGGGAATGATTCTCCAAAGCATGGTTTTTATTTCGTTATGGAACACAATGGTTGGTTATCTAGTGCGTCATCTTCGGTTGCGTATGGCATTATGCCTTTCCTACAAAATTATCATCATATAGAATTGATGTAATTAAGAAAACTTTAAAGCGTTGATCTTACCAACTTGTATTTTATTTTCAAGAAACTTTTTAAATGTAAACACAGTTTATCTCAAAACAAAAGTTAGGATTAATCTGATTTATTTTTGGGAAGTGACCACGTAATTCTAATCGCACAGAAATTGTAATAAAACGTTTTTCTTTTAATATTTTTATCAAAATAACAATGTGCTCCTTTTACCATGACAATGTATAAATGATGAAAAAGTTAAAACGTTAAAACGCTCATTTCCAGTCATTCTTTGGTAACTTATCATGTAAAACTAAATGAACGTAGTTAGGCACCTGCTATTTACGAACGTCTTATAATATCACTACCTACAAATGGACCTGTATGGCCATATATGTCCTTTCATATTCATAAATGCACATATACTTTTTGTTTAAGTTCATAAATTTCATACATATCCATATACTATGCGTTCATATATCCATTTAATTACTACATACAGTATTACGATATCTTTCACCATTTATGTCCATTCCCTGAAAATATAATACAGTAACTTATTTTAAAGTTAAAATCGTATTTATGTTGACAAATAATACATTTGCTTAAGAGAAGTGAGCAGTAATGAGTTAGAATATAGAAAATAAAATAGTTTCCTTATATGACCAAATATGCAGCCATACAGTGTATATGACTTAATCTAATAAAGTCATACAACATTTTCTATAAATAAACAAATTTGCAGAAATATAGGGAATATGACCATTTATGGCTCATACATGCCGTTAATAACATATTTTCATAGATGGTCATATTCAACGTTTTCACCTGGGAAAGCAAAATATTAATATTAAAAGCCAAATTAATTTCAAAGCGAAAGTGTTAAAAATGCATAAACCAGGAATTTGTATATCATCTCCTTCCACGTGTAGGTAAACGACCGTGAATGTATACAGCTTCGATCGATATTGCTTTAAATCTAATTTGTGTAGCTTCAGTTCCTATAAAATCCACACGTTTTTTACCATGTAAAATATACAGATATATGTGATGTGTTTCTCACGTATTTTTTAATTTCTTCTATAAATTGATTTTTTCACGCAGTGAGAGTAATATCTTTTGCATGTTCCTGACATGTTTAACAAAAAGCCCGCTTTCTAGTTTTCAACTTTTCTAAAATGGGCAGTGTTACCTGCTTATTTAACCTGATTACTATAAACAGACTCCAGAAACATGTATGACACCAAGCATGGATTATACACGAGCCTCACATTTGCTTAATGGATAACCTCTTCACTTTTGAAGCGAATTGAATCAAGAAAGTAGTGACAGGCCAGACGAAACCAGATCATTTCTGGACACGTTGCATGGCCACTTAGCCATACGTGCGCATGTATTGTGTTGGCCCAGCAGGATATGCCATTAGCGAGAATCCTCGGATGAATAAAAGCGGAAGTGGCTAGCGCCCTGCTGGACACGTGATAAGATGCTTTTTGCGACCGCATGCGAGGATGGGCAGTGGTTTTTCTGTAGCGGATCTTGGGCAGGGATGGCGAAGACATTACTATCGACCACTGTGCAACCACTTAATGGAAAACACTTTTGCAGGTGTACTGTTACAGGAATATTGACTAAGGGAATTATGGCCACGAACGGAGGCCAACTTCACGATGCTCTTTGGAAACTGTAGGCTGCTGATGTGAAAGCAGTCATAGCATATCAGGTATTCTACCTGTGATTACATAGTCACACAAATTGCTTTCATGTCATTATTCGCCAAGTGTCATCATTTGAGCTGTTCTGTAGGGCACTGGCGGTGTTTGATCATAGTCAGGAACGTTGGTAATCACCTGTAGTGGTTGGTTGAAGAAGTAAATGTGAGAAAAACCCAACTGCATTTCCTACCGAATTTTCCACGCATGATAAGAATTGGTCGTCCATTAGGGTCTGTGTTATTTCTTATACTCTTGAAGTTGCCCTTTTTACTTTACTTATAAAAAAATCTGAAAATAACGTTATGCGACCTTCGGAAACAGGTGTTTTCCTGTTATGTAACGTCTTGCGGAGGTCGCGTGACGGTATTTTTCCAGTTTATTCATTTTGTTTATAAATAGACGGGACATTGAGAAAGTATAAAAATAACTGACTCTTGTAAACGACTAATTCTACGCAGGAAATAATAAATGTAGTAATTCCAACTAGTAACATGCAAAAATTGTAGGCGTAATTTTTTGCATGGTGGGCATATTTTGAGGTCGGGCATAATTGCATACAATCTAATTGAAACACAAAACTATGACTGAAGATAAAATTATCAGCGGATTTTTTTCTTTGCTTTTTAAGTGCATTCAAATAGTTCTTTTTTTAGATCTGAATCAATGACAGCCTAGACATTTAAATTAAGCTGTTGTTTAATGCAAATGCTTTATTAATATTTGCATTTGAATAATGCAACACTGACGTAGAAATACCGAATAGGAATCATACCGGCATACACATGTTTTGAATAGCATTCTAGCCTATAGAAATCCATCTTCCCAAGATTCATGCTGCAAGCGTTTTAAGCTGTTTCGTAAATCATGAACGCAGTGTATTTTGAATTACCTTTTGTAATGAATTTGCAAACTGTATAAGTTTGATTAGTTTAACGGTTGGAATTCCTTCTCACTGCTGAATTGACTGAATTTCTAAGAGCTCCACTTAAACATCTATTCCCAAATTATTTAAACTTAATTTTTTGTCTTAACCCTTAATGGTAAAATGCATCTTTTAGGATATGTACATGTACATCACACAAGTTACATGCATTTGAAATATTTGTAAGTAATGGTTTGCTCCTTTATTGACCTTATGGTTGCTTTATTTATTGACTTTTGCAATTTTCAATTTGCCATTGTTTTTGTAGTTTGTTGTGTTTTTGCAGTAGGCTCCGTTCATAAATGTAGGCGTTGCTGGTAGCACATGAGAAATTTGTAGAAAGCCACAAATTCATAAACAATGTTACTTTTCAATGTTCAAAACCATCACATAAACCTGCATTATCTACATTCCTAAATGATGATGTTCAAATAGAAGTGATGGCATGCAAAACTAAAGCGGACCCTGCACGATCATTAGTCATGACATTACCAACTCATTACGTCACAACACTCGTTACGTCATCAACCGTACAAGATCATGTGAAATTATAATCATTACTCGCAAACAGGTTACCTTGCACGATCATTAGTAATCCCATGACTAATGCTCGTATAGGGTCCGCTTAAGACCAGTAGTATAATGAGCCCAGAGTTCCATACTGCTCACAAATTACATTTTAACGTTAAAACACCGCTGGATACAAATTTCATTTTTTATTGCCACTCATTTTTACACGATTTTGTATCCAGGCTAGTCCATTTTCATTTGCACACCTCTGCTTTTCCCTTCAGGCGCGAGCGGAGCCAGGGCGAGTTGGACGAAATTAGCATTTCTTTGCCGCCACCCTCGCGTCTTAATTTCTCATTAGTATTCCCGTGCCAAAGAAATTTCCGAATATTGAAATTCGTGCCCTAGGGGGTCTCGGCAAAAATTTTAATTTCGGCGTTCCGAACACGTCACGAGGCTAGTTGACGTCATCACGAACGGAATTTGGCGAGAAAATAATCCTTCGCCAATAGGTCTTCAACCTGGAAGCTTATTGCAGATTTTTTTTTGTCAAATGCCACTTTGACATGCTTGTGCTTCTTCCAGACTCAATGCACGAGCTTGCAGATCAGACCTTGCCTTGCTCCTTCCAAAGACCCATCTGATTGTCAGACTGCTGCTGGCACTGGGTAAGCGGACTATACACTGTCTTCGTAGTAAACGAGATCCTCGACGAACTTGTTATTCGAATGACATTTTTGAGGGAGTAGGGAAAGTGGGCTCAGAAAACTTATTACGCCTACCTACATGTACGTGTAAATCGCTCGGATGGTCTTCTGGGAACTTCGGTACGTTTTCCATCAATTTGAAAAGCTTTCAAGCTTGTTCGCCGGTTAAAAGTATCAATTACTTAATGGCAGGCTGTGGATGTTGAGATTTTTCAGCAGGTTGATGTATATTAAGCTGCGTGGGCCTTAATTTTCATCAGGTCTCGTTAAGCCTTCATTAATCACCGTGTTTGTTTAGCGGGGATCAGTCGGCATCCATTTTTACATTGCAGGTTGACATGTTCTGGTGGGAATTAGTGACGCTGGGTTGTTAGACAAATGGCGGAAGAACGTGCTCAAGCCTAACCCTGAAGGGTGTCTACCATTACAAACATTACAACTTTTGCGTATTATAATTGCTGAATTAATTTTACCAGGTGTGGAATTCGTCGCCCAGTAGGGTTACAGCTTTGGTCCATTTCCCAAGTGTCCCATTTATTTATTTAAAAAAATTAACGAAAAATCGTTACGTTATGCAACTCGCAATGCAAGATTGCATTGCACGGAAGTCTCTTTTCAGATTGTTTTTTGTTGTAGTAAATAAGCTGGGCATTTTTAAATTAACAACCTAAGTTGAAACCCTAGTGAACGACTAATTTTTCACTTGGTGAAATAAATGTGGCAATTAAAATGAGTATCTGAAGAAAAAAATTGAAATATACGGTATCACAAATAACTGGATCAGTGGTTTCGCTTACATTTGAGTTTATTCAGGTGCCTTATCTTTAAAAAAAGTGCAAGGTACGAATAGGACAGTGTACCTTTTGGATTGTCTACAAACTTGTGTAAAAACATCATCTATTTTGACTAGATTTTTAAACGATTATAAACACCTGAAGAAGCGCAAGTGTAAGCCAAACGTGCAATAAAAAATTAAATCACTATTGATCAATTAATTATAAAATGATAATTTATATAACACCGATCATTCTTCGGAAATGCGTAAATTTTAAGAATAAACATGCCTGTAACTTTGCTTGCCTTGTGGGCATGCTTTTGGGTTGAGCTTTATGGTAAATCATTACTGAGACAAGTGTGATTTAAATACTCAATATTAAAGTGTAATTATTTCTACCACGTAGGATCGGAATATCGCATGTACAGTGTATATATTTCGAAAATGCGAACAGTCATTAGTTTCTTGCTTGCTTAGTAAACTGGTAATACTTGGTAAAACCGCCCATAACTTTGATAATGGCATACAGCAACTGCTATTATATCCAAAAATGACGTCATGTGTATTTATGCTCACCAGAATAGTTTGCATCACTTGGCAATGAAGCCAGTTAAACTTAAAGACGGTTGTAATTAAGTGCTAGTCAAGTTAGCTATCAGTCTATTAACAAGAAACGACTTTAATTAATTAAAGCACATTTGAAACTTCGTACGTGCTTTATATTTAGTAGATGAAGAGTAGTCTAATTCAGGAAGAATTAATAAGCTACAAAGGAATACTGCTATTAGTTGTATAGCTTCTAAATCGAATACTCAAGCTCGGTTAAAAATGTGGATAAAATATGATGCATGAAATTGCTAGAAATTATCATTCACTGACACTTTCCAGCTCGCTAATACGTAGATTGTGATAATAAACCTGGACTAATGTCCTTAAGCACTTAGTATGCTTCGTTTACACACATCTTACACAGCTAAACTAAACTAATTTTCAGTAAGGCTAATGTCTGAGTACCTTCAAATGTGAGATAAAGCTGATTCGTATTTCGTTCGATGTTTCCCGCAAAATCTAAATGATTCAGGATGCCAAAACAATTACATGCATAAATTCCTTCAAACAAAGTAAGGTACTATTGTGTAAACGTTTGATGCAGATTGTCTTTTGCAGAAATGAGTTAACGTTTAGGCAGATTAAAACCAGATTTACCATGCGCAGAAATAATTTGAAAGAACAAACAAAAACTGAAGTATTCTGCATGTGTGAGATTAATTTCCAAAGTCGAGTGTTTTTAATAACTGTAAATACTAAGGCATTATTGAAGTTGACTGAAATATGCAAATCCTTGTAATAATGTCAACTTAAACTAGTAATCAGCTCTACCTTTTTGGATGTTATTTGGATGGTAATTAGTATCCACTCGGTTAGAAAGGCGTAGTTTATTATAAATTCCAGCCTCACTGTCACAGTAACTCATTGTCACGTTAGTCCCTTGTGTTTAACCGAATGAAAGTACTGTGACAACATATTATTAATGGCGCAGTAAGCAGCAGTCTATTACGATATTTATGACGTTAGAACTGAGCATTGATTGATAATGTTGGATGGTGTGTGTTGGGAACGGATAAGAATGTGGACTATGTTAGCCTAAAGTTATATGAATATCTTGTATAGGGTAGAGAACTGAAAATAAAACAAATCGGTTCATCGAGTATTTGCTTACCCAGCATGCAGCACTTTATTTCAATTCACATCATCTGGCCACGCGCAGCTAGGTAGAATTGAAAAGTTTTAAATTGGACACGATTCGAGTTGTTAAGGAAACGTTAACGTAAAAAATGTCGATGTTTGGAAAATCCATTTCGACTTATCCTAAACATGGATGCACTCTGCATGAGCTTTATTGGAGGAGTAAGCAGGACAAGAACACTATGCACCACTACAAATAGGAAGTGATCGACTGCCGAATTGCTTTTATTTAGATTTATTTTTCCGTTGTTGTTGGTGATCCAGACAATGATAGGACCAAATACAAGACTGAATTGCTCATTTATGTGTATGTGTACAGTAGAAACACTTTGATAATGTTGTGCGAGAAAACTGAACAGTAAAGATATAGTTAGATAACATGCGGTAAATAATTGTGCTCAGCTGTTTTTGGTTTTTGCTTTTGTTTTAACGTTTTCTTAAACATTTTCCAATAATCGTTATATAAAAAGAAATGCAATGTACTTCAGTTTACCCTTGCATTTTACGCTCGACGAAATTAAACAACGCATTTATTACAACAATGCTGATCTGTAAAATATTCTCATCATATTCAGTATTGCATGAACTTTCATCAAATATTTAACCACTTAGATAGAACTTCGTAGATTTGAATTATATTAAAACGTGCACTGTTTTGTAGGCGATTCCTGTTTACACATAACTAAAGTATATTAAATCATTCATAACACTTCTGTATAAAAGTAAAGTTTGTAGAGCACATATTTATTTTGAAATTATACGCAAGTATCACTGAATCAGCGGTAATTAAACAGATTGAGCATTATTATTATTTTTATTAAAATTCGAACATATTTTAACAGAATACTAGGGAAAATTTTAAATTGGCCAATAAATGTCATACAATGTAATTTTGAAAATGTAATTTACATTTTAATGAACATGAATTAATTCTATTTGTATTCACTTGCGAAGAGGAATTAATATGGGACATTATTTATTCAGATTTTTGTTTACCAGATACCCAAGTTTATATATTTCTTAAAGAGAAAAACCCAGTAGCGTTAGCGCCATAAACGTTTTTTATACAGATTATTGCGTTCAAAACGTCACATGCAGCAAATGTGGAATCGAAATTCCGTAATGGATATCCTTCACTGAAATTTATCGTTTACGTATTTGAAGAGCCTATTATATTTACTTTGTCTATAAATTCCTTCTTATTCCCTTACATATTTGACGACTTGAGATGCGAGCCACCATCTAGTGGCTGACTTCGCAAACGAAGACACTGACGTCTGCTCTTATGTCCATCAGGTAGGACATGTCAAGTGCAATTCCTTAGAATAATGTGATGGAATTGAAATGTTGCGCAAAACATGTGTATATGCATGCATATATCAGGACTAACAGCTGGAGGGCTATTTTTCCTACTAGGAGTCTAGGGTGAGGAAATTGTCCACAAAATTCTTCACATAATGTTAGTAGCAAATTGGGTTTGTGCCAATGATACCATCGATAAGCGCATGGGGAATTCCCTTTTGAGAAATGGCCCAGAAGGACAGGTATTAACGATAGCAAGCAACATGGATTTTTGATGAATCAAGATAGATTCTGGAAAATTGATTTTGGCTTGATTAAGCCGGTGATAAAGTGAAGTGCACCACATTTGATCGACCGAAGTGAGGCAACGTAAGCGGCCATCCGTAAAGTTAACTTAACTGGCAGTCTCTATGCAGCTTAATGTCCCCAGAGGGTGCTCGTTTTCGCCAACATTGTGGACTTACGACATCATAACAAAGCAGGCAAATCACTCCTTTCCGAATTGAGACATGCAAATACAGTGATATGTTTTCATGAATCTACGCATGAGATATTTTGATATATTTAAAATGAACATGTCCTGACATATGCTTTGGCCTGGAAAAAAGTACAAGACACACTATAACGATTTATGAGATCTGTTTTTTGTAAAGGTTTCATTTGAGGGAAATCGCATAAAAATTCTGCAGTTCACATCTAGAAAATTAATTATTTTACAATGTGATCTTGTTAGCAGTTGAAGTAAACATTACAATCGGGCTACCTTACATCTAAAAAACTCACTCTTAAATACTATAAGCGCGACAATCAGCGCCACCAACGCAGATTGCACCATGTTGGCAAACAACATTCTCAGCCATGGATTGGAATGCATAACATTCCATCCAAATCAGGCCAACAATGATCTATGC
>JAQIXS010004934.1:0-13803 GCA_034700785.1 Rossiulus vilnensis
AGAATTGTTAGGGAAACCAATAAAATTCATATTCTGATGAATTGACAGACTGCTTTGACAAAGATTCCAAAGAAATCTATCAAAATACATGGAAATATTAAAATATTTTTATGGCTCTATGCCATGAATATTTTTGAGTAGCATTTATTACCCAGAGAAACCAATAAAATTAACATATATTTTTTTCTGTTGATGGTCTAGACAGCTTGGGTCAAAGAAAATATCGAAATACATGCACTCGTAATATGATAAAAGCAATGTATACTGCAATTGCATCTAAATATTTTATACAAATGTTATTTCAAAACTTCTTAAACCTTGCCAAACTATTACTTTATTTTTACTTTGAGACCTACTTACTTAAATAGGAAAAATAACCAAGAAATATGCTTGTCCTATTTCCAAACTTTATCAGAAGGTGCTCTTCAACAAGTCGTGGTGCTATAAATTAAACTGAACTTAGTTAATAATACGTGCGTGGCAGCTAAATCTAGGATACGGTATAACATAATTTCTCCTGTTTTCCATATGTCACTTTGTTAACTACCTCGCATATTGCTTGGAGCCGTTTTAGTTTTAGCAATTTTGGTAAAAATCTAGGCTGTGTGCCTCATTAAATCCATCGTGTAACATTCGCGAAGCCGCTTGTTTCGAGGCAGTGTGACCAACGCAGGATTTTTAACCGAATAACAAATCTTTCATTGGAACTCTGGAGGATGGGCATTGAATTAACTACAAATGAGTTTTGTATGTTGATCAGTTTGTATAGATGAAATGCTTTTCAAACCACAAATATTTTTCATACACCTGTGCAATCTTGTATCGCAAAATCAAAGCCAAAGACTAACGACTACTGTATATTTTTAAAACAAATCACATTGACTATTTGGGATTACACCCAGTTAGATAAAAATGGCAAACATGTTGTTCGACTGAAGAGCTGCCCAACATTGGGGGGGGGGGATTGTCTGTTTACTCTTAGCCAAGAAAGTGCATTCGTTTAAATGCTCGGTCTAATTACTGAGGATCGTGATGTGTAAGGCTATAACCGTAATCCACAAAGTACGCCATATTTCAGAAATATCCTTAATTAACTCCATTTTACGACGAAGACTCGAGAATTATTACCGAACACTAAGAATATATTTACAGAAGCCTCAGGATGGCTAGTTCGCTGCTAGAATCTAATTGCACTTTCTTAGCCATATCGTTTCGGCTCACGCGTTCTGGTCAGGTCGAGCTTGTTCGAGGGGCGTGGCTAGCCGTGTGGCGTCCAATCCCAAGTGTTTTTGTCTGGTAAGAGAAGATGGTTAAGTCAGACCAACCAAGATTTTAACAACATTTTTGGAAACTGGACATTTTAGGATAAACTCCAATTAATGATCTATTAATTATAAGTTCGAAACTTGAATGTCTAAAACGCGTCATTTATATTAAATTTTACAAGGAATCCAACGAAATTAAATTCTCAACTTTCCTTACTTTTACAGGTGTTTTCGAAAACAAAGTCTGGTTTTACCACAAAGGTTTATAGAATGAAAATGGAACCAAAGTTTATCAATTACTCATTTGAACGTGTGCTATGTAAAATAGGGAAATTCCCTATTATTGATTCACAGTGATTATATGCGTCCTCTTTTGAGCCCTCTTCTTATCCTAAATATCATTGCAAAAGTTGGAAGTGTGCTATGGAAAGTAGTGAAATCACCTATTATTACATAAGTGTGACTAGATACGCCCTCTTTTGACAGTATCATAAACATTTATTTAAGATTATAGCAATTTAAGGCTAGTATTTTATCCGATGAAAATTTCCCTGACTTTCCAGGCTGTTCCTACTTCTCTGACATTTCCAGGTTTTCCAGGTCAATGGAAACCCCGTGTTAATGTAATGTTACATGTACATGGAAATGGGACGTTATTTTTAAATAGAAATTTTGTTATTTAATTAATTAGAAACGGGATTAAATTATTTTATTTTAATTTTAATTAATTAGAAACGTTAGTGACATCATACACCAGTTTTTAGTCCTTTTTCTTAATCAAAATGGCATATTTTTGTCCAAATAAATTCGGTCGAATAGAATGCATTCTCTTAGAATGTGTTAACAGATGGAGTATGCAAATCCCAGAGCATACAAGAAATTTATCCAGCTTTACTAAAATTAAGAAGTTGAGCCTTTTGTAGTTACATAACTCTATCTTTCACGACAGCTACCATTTGTCATAACGTCAGCAACACCTAATTGCTTTAGGCCTAGGTTCTAAAGGATGACGAATTGAAATTTTGCAACTTTTATGAGATAAAATAAGTCATATTTCTGTTTATAAGCCCGACAGCGAGATAATGCAAAAAATATAAATACATGTACAGTCTACATGTACATGTAAGTGGTCTAGTTTCATTTCTGAATCACTGAAGAAAATTCCGAAATCCCAATTTCAATTACCTGTATCTAAGTTGTCTATTTAATTAAAGAATGGGTTCTTAAAACTCGAAATACGTTTTGTACAGACAGGCCACAAAAACTTGCATTAACCATCAGCTACCATCTTAATAGAAATCGTTCTTCAATTTCCGCAGCGTTTTGACCTATTTAATATTTTTTTTGAAATCCAGATAAAATTGCTGTCTCGATATTCCAAACTAATTATCCTGATTGTAGTCCTTATGAACTCGATTTTACTCGTTAAAAATACTTTTAGTTTAGGTATTACGTATAAAAGTACGACTTTCTCCAAAAAAGGAATTATAAATGAAGTAAATAAAAAATAAACCTGAAACGATTAAGATGAATGGTGTGCTGGACTACCTTTTACAAAATAATCAAGCAAATTTCCCTGCTTTTTTTAAATATTTTGCTTTAGTTGAAGAATGTTATCCCAGCAATTTATGACTCGCTTGATTTCCGGTTTACGACTAGATATTCAGTTAAAACAAAAAAATAATCCATTTCAGATAAGCATTTCTGTGTAATTTTCACTTTCCTTTTTAAATATTTAAGTTGCATGTACAATATCATTTTGGAAAACACGCATGTAGCACCCATAGATCTCTGACCCAGGGAAAGAGATAAGTGAGATCAAATCTCGTAGGCCCAGTTATCACCTCAAAATGTATCTTGCCCAACATCTTTAATCAAAAATTTAAAATTTCATCGTACATCTCTCACATTTTTCTATTTTTCTTTGAATTTAAGCCATCTTGAAAATAATTAAAATGAATTATTTTATACATTTTGATATTTTATGTTATATTTCCTTTTCATCATAATTGCTAGGCTTTAAAAGTATTATTTATACCTGTATTTATTTAATTTCAACAAGTGAAAACTGGAATAAAAGTGAAATAAAAGTGAATTTCAACACGTCGTGGGAAGTTATTTGTAATCCCAATCATAAAGGGACTAATTTTAGAAATTTAAGCATTGCGTTGTATCGGTTTAGGATCGCCTTAACAATTCAATTACAGGTACATTTTTATTGAGAATGCAAGCGCTGACACTTAAACGTATATAAGCTTTTTTTTCTTTCACAATGATTTTCCAATTTTTTTTTTCCTTTTTCATTTTTTCTTTTTTCTTTTTTTCATTGTTGATTGAATTTGTTTTCTTATTTCTTTAGAGGATTCCGTGCACCCATTTGCAAAGTGAGACATCGCCGTTTTGAGAAAAATCCTTTTTGGCAACAAAATTGCTTTTTAAAAACGACGTGATTCGCTTCTTCGCCTTTTATCCGAACCTCTTGTTTGAATTTCAGGGTGGAAATTGCGCGAAATGAGAAACGCAAATGCGATAGGCATCTGCATGAAAATGGGGGCTGGGGTGCATTGTATGGTCCGTTGACCCTTGTCCAGCGGCTGTTGGCGGAGGTGGACCCCGTGTAATTATCATGGCGATCGTACAGGTGGGTGATCTACCTCGCATCCTCCTACGCCTTTCAACATGGCGGCAGTACAGGGTGATCCCAGTTGGGATATGATAACCAAGAGTACTGGCCAGCTGTACAGGTCAAACGATAATTCTATGTGAAATTGTTTTTATAATATCATTGAGCGATATGTTTTTTATAACATGCAGTAGTTTAGGTGAAATCTCACCAAAGTTGGTATTATAAGAACGGAATTTTATGATCATAAAAAATTAAGCTCTACCTATCTGGGTGGGAAAACTAAATAAGACCCAAAACGTATAATATATGCCATGTATGAACCATGTCTAGTCATTATTAGTCGGCATATGGCCATATATTTAAATTACCATATACAGTAACTTTAGATAAAGCCATATATGGAAAATATTCGATTTAGTCGAATATTTTACATATAATCTCATTATCAATCAATCTCATTACCGCTCACTTCCCTTAAGCAAATGTATTACATGCCAATATAAATAAAATTGCAACGTTAATAGACGCTACTGTAAAAATGTTGGCATATATAGCAGTAAGATTGTTAATACATATACGGATATATATATATATGAACATTCATGGATTTTATGAATTTATATAAACAGTATATGTCCAAGTATGAATATGAATGGTCAAATACGGCCATAAAGGCCCATTTGTGGGTAATTTCTGGTCTAACTATGTATGTCCATATGTGGTTTATGTTTGTTGGTCAAAATAATTTGTCCCATGATCCGATCAGGAGTCTACATATTTTAAAAACTGATTCAACAAAACTTCTTCACTTTTGCATCTATCAGAAGTCCTGATAAAATGATTTTGTTTCGCTAAACTTGAAGGGATTTAACAAAGTTCATATTTAAATATATTCTTAAACTTTCTGGAAAGTTTTTCATCGAGATTCGAGCGTTTTCGAACGTTTGAACATTAGGGATAATCCCAGCGGATGGATTCTTCGTGTTTATTTTTGTAAGTTTTGATGGCAGACAGATTCCTTGAATGAGCTTAAGGAATCAACAAAGAAAATGTATCGATTTATACGTCAACTTAAGCCAACTGGCGATTTCTTAAGTCGCAACACCGTCATGTAACAAAAAAACTTAAGACGTTTGAAATGGCGTTTCATCCTAACCAGTTTATCTTCTTAGCTTTGACATTTGCTCGCTATATGTTAGATGCATTATTGAACGTCTACCCATCAATTTTCGACGCACGATGACCCCGGTTGACCCCCACCCAAAGGTCACCCCACTGCCATATGCCATATTGCGTGAAGGAAGCGTTACGTTGCCATGACAGCGACACGCCAAATTTGAACTTTTCAGCGGAAGTTTTTTTGATACCCTTCGAAGGGAAATCTGTTTATATGCAACTTCAGCTACATTTCTGAGTAATCTAGCAGGATAGAGGCCTAGCAAAACAATCACCATTTTAAAATCAAAATGAAACCTGGGACCCCTGTTTAACTATTTATTAATTCAAAAACCTACTAGGCGAAATTTGACTCTGTGTATAAAAGACCGAACTTGATTTTGTAAACATTTAAGTTATGAAAACGGTGTCCATGCTTTGCAAAGTAAAATTACATGAAAATAAGTCGACTTGACAACAAATGTCATATTTTTTAAAAATCCAGCTGAGTTTGTAAGCAACAATAAACTGAATTTTTAGCAGTCCAACCTGGAATATACATAATTTCTTGCTAAAAATATTTATTTTAAAAATACAAACGTAATTGTTAACACATGCGAGTAGCATGTTTGTTGCTTTTTTCAAAACTAATCCCCTATTTTACCTTTTTAAATCAATTTAAAAACACTGTTTTTGCACAACTTGCTTGACCAAAATTCAACTTATAGGCTATATTACAAATATTGAAATCAGGATTTGCTTTCTTTTGTAAAAGCCCAAACTTTATTTTGTTACATAGTTATCATGAAAACACTGTCTATGTTTTGCATCAAAATATGTGTATTAAAAACAAATTTTTATTTTACAAAAACAGAGTTGAACGTGTCCTTAGAGCATAAACTTGTTTTTCAGTGGACAAATAAAAACATCTCATTTTATGTTTAGAAGCAAATGCGGAATTTCGGAGGATCAATAAACAGTATTACAAATGATGAAAGTTAAATTTTAAATTAACGAAAATTCATTATTGGTAGCGGAAAATGAGTACTAAGTGGAATGCGAAATGTATCCAACAGAAACAAACATGAACATTTTTCTCATTAAATCATGTTCGAATTTGATATGTCTTTTATATAAAACAGTGTTGTCAACAAGCCCACGTTTTCCCAATGCACAGTGCATTTAAAAACGAAACTTTACTACAACAAAATACGGCCAAACTGCTGGCCCTTTTTTTTCAAACTTATTAAATCAATTTCTTCACGCTCAGCAAGATAGGGCTAAATCGCCTGGGAGGATAACCAGCCACGTGAGCTTCACTTCCGTTTCCTTCCGGAAGTGAACCCTAGCGCAGCATCCTCCAAATCGCTCTTAACTTTAATTGATTAGGAGGTGAGCTATAAGGCCCATGGGAAAGTGGCAATGCCCAAAACCAGGTAAGAAGAATGAGCTCCCCCTCAAGGCCCCTCAAGGGGACTTCACACAAGAACCCTTTATAATTAAAAAAACAAAAACTTGGGACTTACCGTGTATGCAGATCGTCCAGACAACTAGTAGGAGGACGAGGGGTGACGAAAAACGTCTAGGATCCATGCTGACTTTTAGGGGAATTACCCTCGATTAGCGAAGTAATTAGCGTGTATCCAATGATGCCGAAATGCAGCGTTCAAAAAGTGTTTACATCGAACTTGTCCGAATCTCTCCTGCAATGCATGACAGTATGCGGGAGATGTATCCTGAGGGACATAAATAAACACGAGAGCTCGAACGGGGTAAGGGGAATACCCCCTGAGAGAAACCGAAGCAAAACTAGCTAGGCGAAGCTAGGCTCAGGCATTGCGGGTGACCCAGCGTGGGAAAATGCTGCCTGCACCGTAGCATTCCATTGCATACAATGAAACAGGCAGCTTCTGCTTCGTGCGTGAGAACGGACACGGAGGACCCCCTATTCCCATCCCCTCCTTCCCCCTCCGCGTCTCATCAGTGGTTTTGCGGCGAGCGCAGCGCCACCTACGAGCGCGCGTCAAAACCTGTCAGGAATAACGAAACCATCGTGAGACTTAGTGGAAATGAAATGCTAGCCTGGAAATTGGAATGGTATCAAACTTGGGGTCATGGATAAGGGGGAAACCTCTGTAACTGGGATGAATGTATCATTCCGAACATTTGTCACCAAAAAAAAACTTCTATAATATACTTATACATATATATTACCTAGCCTCTACTTCTACATGTGGAACGATAAACTATTTTGCTTAAATATACAGTATATAAGAGAAATTTAACTTCAAGGAGTGAAACCTAGTTATAGTGACCACCCAAGTGGCCGGACAAAATCGGTCACTTTAGTCAGGTGGTTAATCAGGGTTGATCTTGTAGCTTCAAAACGTTGTTTGGTAAATTTTAATCAGTAATGGAATTTTATTTTCATTCTGAAGATACAGCTTTCAAAATTGCTGAAATAATTCACAACATGCTTGTTGCTCTTAACTCATCTGTAGTTTAATGAAGGGATGTATGTGCATTTTCCTGACTAAAGTGTATGCATGTGTCTAGGCGAATTTCCTTACCTAAATACGCGTACGTTAAATGTACAATGTGCACAAAGTGCCCTGCAGCGGTCATTATATGGAGAGTTGTCACAGTACGGAAGAACCCTCAAAACATGACCAATGATCAAAGTAGACAGGCGGCCAATATATATCGAAAAAACTCTTACATTAGAAGTAGCCTATATCCTTTTTCAAGGGACCCTAAAAATCGGTCAACGGAAGCAAGTGATCTGTGTAGCAAGGTGTTCAATTTGACAGTTTTCACTGTTTTTGAACGAAATTAATTTTATCCAATTTTACCCATTAACTGCGAGCAAACCGCATCCAAAAGGGGTCAATTTGAAGGATGCACATTTTCAATGAAACTCACCTCATAATCACCGTCATTTAAAAGGCTACCATTAATAGATCCTAATTATTATTGTATTACATTATAAACAGTATCTCCAAATGAAGGTAAGACATTCCTTTGAACATTTTACATAAAGTGGGACCTGTTTACATTCATTGGAAATTCAGATAACTGGGCAACCTCTCTAAGTGGGATTTCTGGGTGGGTCCCATGAGATCCCTTTTATCAAGGCTCGACTGTACATTTGAATGTACGTTCTTTCAATATACAATAAAATCTTGCTAAGATGACCCATAAAACAAAATAAATCATCCTCGATTACATAAAGAAAACACAAGTTCAGTATTTAATAAGCTGTTTATTTAAGATTCTATTACGAATAGTAATATAGTATTTCAATGGATTATTCCATGGTTAAGGTTATTCAAATTTGAATTTGTTGATGGCATACTAACTTTACGTGTAGCCTACATCAATCAACATTGATCTTGCTTCAAAAAATTGTATTGTAAACTTTATGCGGTGTCATTTACAAATTTGTGTTTATCTGTATACACTTTTTTTTGCTTGAAGAATTGGTGGTAGGACTGACACTAAGGTTTGTGTCCGGTTTATTAATAATAATAAAAATAAGTGAACTTCTACTCCAGGAAAAAATAAATTTAGCCATTATAAAAAAAGTATTTGAAGCTAAAATGTGTGATTAATTTTTTTCAAGGTGGGCATCCTTTTGGCTCAGCCTTAATTTGTTTGAACAAAAATCACGTCAAGTTTGACTAGGGAAAGGACCAAAATCTGATTCCCTAATGCCTCTATACTGAATGATGTCACATTTCCACGTAACAGAACGTCAATACTGAATGTAAATGATCTCAAAATTAACATAATTGTTAACTCAGGATACAAATTATTCAAAATTGCTTCTTGTCGACTACTGTTAACAATTCGTTGTATTAGATTAATTGTCTGTGAAATAACGTACTTTGGTGAAGTTTTTCTAACAGCTCATTTAGTTCGGAAAATTTGCCCACAAATACGTTATATTCATTAAATTTAACGTTTTAAGTCGGTTTGTCATCTGGGGGCGTGGTCGTTATTGACAGGTTGAACGTCCGAAATTGCTGACCTCTACTCCTTCTGGAGACTAGTCCATGATGGACAGATTTTTGTTAACATCCCTCCCCCTCACTCCATGTAAAAAAAGGAAAAGGGAGAGGATGTGCACATTTAACATCTTATTTTATATTGTTGATTTATTCTTTGAATGTGTAAGAATTCACAACTGAGACAGCGCCTATTTCTGTAATTTACATAACAGAGATGTTATCTATAGTTCTAAATAACATTTTCTTGGTTTTTTTTAACTGTATAAAACGTTTCAATAAAATTGAATACTGCATAGAACGTTTAAGCGCCCTGGTGCAAGGGAAAACTGTTTTCAAGTTTCAAAAACAAAGAATGCATATGGGCATATAATAAAGATTGGTTCGCAAGAAAATACATTGAAAGCTTGTATGTAAACACTGTAGTGAAATGTTATTGAAATCATTTCCTTTTTCTCTGAGTCAAATTTATAGTAGTGATAGTATACCAGTATTACATTTGTAATTCAAAATTCTAGCAAAAAGTGCATACATGTGGAAAATATATTAGGCGAGGCCCTGTAATCGTTAAAAAGCAATTGAGAATTATTCAATATCTGAGTTTGGTTAGGATTACGCAGTCCTGTATAGTTAGGATTCTGTCCTTTTTCACTTAAACTGAACGAATAAAGCGCTTCAGACAAGGTACTCTGTTACGCTCTATATGATGTCAGTTTTCGATATAATGTTACATTTCTTAGGCGCTTTACATGTACTTGCTTTTGATATTTCTTCCAAAACGTGACACAGCATTAAGGAGAAGCCTATTTTCGTTTTATCTGGATTCTGAAAATAAATTGTCCTCGTTCAATGCATGAATTGTTCCAAATGATCTTGGTTTGAAATACGCGGGGGTTGTTTCGAATGCATTGTATGGCGCGTCGTTAAATTTTAATATCCCGAGTGAAAAATGCGTTGAATATATACGTAGATATACCAACAATTAATAAACAATTAAACTAAGCTATTATTTTCACATTTTCGTTTATTTATAACAAAAAGCGAAGGCACTAATCTTCGAAAGCTGCTTCCCCAGTGTGACATTTGTTTGTAAAAGTGAGAATGGCGTGCCATAGATATACTTTAGTCGTCCATACAAGAAAGATACAAACAGAAATAGACACTCAAATAGGAAAATTTGCACCGGATACTGTATTGTGCAAGTGTTCATACTTGTCGTTTCTTAGTTTTTTACCGCAATGTCAACATGACTGAATATGTCGACATACTTTATTATGGCATCCTAAATGTAAGGTTAGTCTGAGCAACATGTTCAAGTGAATAAAATTAGTTATTTTATGCAACAAGTGGCTTTGTGTGTGCTTGTCTTCCGGGCGCCATATTGATTTCTTCTCGGAGCGTTAAGTGTCCTACCTCTGATCGTGGCCTCAAAAACGAACAAGCAGCTGTTTTGTAAATCTCCAAGTTATGTTGATGGATTATAACCTGAACAAGTGGAATTGATTTCATATCGCAGAAAATGCCAAAACGGAAGGTAAGCTAGTAGATTTTAAATGGAATGTTGTGGTATTTCCTCGTCATTACCTGGTTAAATTCGTTAGTCATGGGGCAAATCCTGCCGGATTTTTCTGTATGAATCCAAGTTTCATATTGTTCCAAGTTTGTGATCCAGACCAAATAGCAGCTGTGATCTAATTTAGCTAATTTAGCTTTGATATGAAGCATGCTTGCCGTTGCAAGCATGCTTCAGATCTCAAGATATACATTGTACGCATGGATGATGTTCGAGTGATGTTTCATGTTTTCAGCTTGTTTTGTGACCTTCGAATACAGCAATATATCCAAGTTGAAGCCTATCTGTTACTCATTCTTCCTGATATCATTTATCAATGACGTTTGGACATATGCATGTATCTGTGAAAACTACCATTTGACATTTTAGGAAATGTGCTTTATACATAACCAACTTTCTCAAGTATTACCTTATTTCATACGGTTGGGCACCACATGGTTTTTGTTATTCGCCAGAAAACGGTGTAAATACTGAAATTCATAGCTGCAAACGTTTTCACATAGAAAACCGTGTCCTCTGGTTCTGATAACGATGGCCCTTCTGATAGCGAGTCATCTCACATCGACTGCGACAGCCGGTCAATTGTTACGCGCCAGCAAAAGCAACATGCTGAAAAAAATAGTGAAGGTAGTGTAGACTGCCGTTTTTCCCAAAGAGTGGTTCTGCTGTATATTCATTTTTTCTTTTTTGCAGCAAATCAAAAAATGGCTCTGCGCACGAGGAATAAACGTGGAAAGCAAGCCTCTCCCGATCCTATCTGTCACTTGTGTTTGCTAACAGGTGCGGAAAACCCTGATGGTGTACCGGAGGATTTTTTGTCCTGCACGAAATGCGGCAAAAGTGGTAAGGATTTGGGCCTCCCAGTTTTGAAATTATGGGACTGATCAAAACCAGACTAAGGGTTCCAGTGAGCCAGGTTCTTAAAGGCAATTATGACGGAACATAGTTTTAGACTTAACCCGCACTGTGAAAGTTTCACTGATGTAAAATACATTTTTCAAACTAAAAATAATTTTCTTTATAGTTCATCCATCATGTGGGAACTTCCCAATGGCTGTTGTGCTGAAGACAAAGACATATTCATGGCATTGCCAGAAGTGTAAAATATGTGATATTTGCAAATCACCTGGAGATGAGGTCAGTAGAAATATTTGCACTTCGCATATATATATCTACTTGGGTGTATCACATGCCATTATGTCTGCCCTAGACCAACTTGATTTGCTGTAGTTCGTGTGACCGTGGATTTCATCTGCAGTGCTTAAAACCACCTTTGAAGCAGTTACCAAAAGGTAAACTATTGATTCGAATTAACATTATGTATAATAGTGTACCATGGTGACATTGTTTTATTGTGTAACTTAACAGGAAGTTGGACTTGTCCACCATGTAATGGAATCAATTCCAATGTAAATGCTCATAGTGGTGTTATTCCTGGAACAAGCATCAAAGCTGATAATGAAATATTCAGCACAGAATTGTCTACAGACTCTGAAGCTCCAGTTGATAACAACACCACTAGGGTTTATCGCTTGACCCGAAGCATGAGGGAAAACTTGGAAAAAGAGAAGGTAATAAAATGACAACATGGGAACATAGCAGGTTTTTTTTTCAAATGAATTAACTATGTATAACATCATGCACTGGTGACTTATGACTTATCCAATTGTGGAGCTTGTTCAAACATACTTCTTTATACATGTTTCAACTTTGCAATAAGAGCTATTTAATTTTAAGATGTTACGAATTGTAAATATGGTCATTGTTGTTTTTCAACAGGATTCAGAGAGCGAAGCAATGAGTGAGGTATCTGGTATATCTAGACCATCAAACGGGAAATCTCGAAAAGTTCAGGACACTGAAAGTGAATCTGAAAGTGAGAATGTTCGTGCGGTCAAGAAATTAACAAGAAGAAAGACCAGAAATAGATCACAGATTCAAGGTAAGAAAACCTATATTATTTTCTTATTGTTACACTTATTTTATATTGCTTCATATCATAGATGATGGTCATGAAAGTCGTTAAATAATCTTTACTACCAAATATATTTCATTTACTTTTTGTCTGCTTTGCATAGATTCAAAAGAAACTGATAGTGAGTCTGATAACGACCAGTGCGAAAATTCTCACCAACGGGGAAATGTCAAGATAACCAGAAAAAGTGGTTACATAAGTGGCACAGATAGTGAGCGGTAAGTAATTGCATATAACGAAAGTTTCACGAGGCATTCTTTGTTAGACAAAACACTGGACACTGAAATGCAATTAGTTAATGGCCTTAAAACAGATGATAGATACTTTGGGATTAAAATCCTGAAATTTATACTGATGCCACGTAATGTTTCCTTATGTAGATCGGTATCCAAGCGAAGAAAAAAGTTTATGTCACATGGTTCTCGCAAGTCGGCTGTTCCCAGGGAAGAACTAATAGAAATGCAGCGGCAAATAATGCTTGAAAAGGAAGAGAAAAAGTGCCCAGTTACTGGCTGTGATTCTACTGGTCCGCTCATCATACCATAGATTGTGCATGTTCGTGTATGTGTGGTTTTCTTAAATGATTCCTGTTTTTTTTTTTCACTTAGGTCATCTCAGTGGGAAATTCTCCATGCACAACACCGTGTTTGCCTGTCCTGTTTATCATAATCTAACACCTGAAGAATGCAAGGTAGCAACTAAGATGCAAATGTTAGTTTATTCCTTTTCCCTCCTGCTTCTTATTAATTGTATTGAATTTACTTAGACAAACTTTGAAGAAAGAAAAAATGGGCCGAACAAAGACAAAAAATCAAATATGGAAAATGGTTCGCACAACAATGACAAGATTCCTATTAAAAGGGTAAATGTTTTCTGTAATTTGAAGTCAAAAAATTCGCTGAAGTTGGTTATTTGATGAGTGAATTGACTCTTAACGTTTTCCCTCCTAGAACCAGACTGCAGAACAAAAGGAAAGACTGGCTGCATTTCTGGAAATTCGCAAAGCATTTGTAGAGCCTAAAGATACAACGCAGTTGGACAACAACTTTGATCAAGAAGGGTGAGCTGCTTCAGTAATACAGTCGAACCTCGATAACTCGAATAATCCGCTAACTCGAACTTTTAATCAAGTCCCGAATCATTTCTATACTTTTCTTTAAAAAAACTGTCTCGATAACTCGAAGTGAACATCTTCTAAGTCG
>JAQIXS010004935.1:0-13792 GCA_034700785.1 Rossiulus vilnensis
ACTGTCAATGCCATTATGTATTCACACATGTAAAAGCACTACATTATGCAAAAAAATAATGTATGAAAAAAAGGCGCGGCTGCAGAGGGGGAAAATCGGGAGGGTGGGGGGAGACTTAATAAGGAAAAATTCAAATAAATTATTGATTGATTTCTAGTATTGTATAGTGCAATCATGAGCATACATAACTGACTGCAACTTTGTTCAATAGTTCACAAACCAGCTACGATCGGGACCTAATAAGATTTACTTAGCCTATAGCAGAAAATAATATTCAATATGTAGTTCAAGAATGCCTCAAATTTGACTACCACTTGGAACCAGAGCTGGTATTTAAAGCAAAGATTACTTAAAAGTGAATCACTTTTAATTTTTTTACTTATTGATGCATGTCGGATACGCTTATCTTAAATATGGCTGATTTTTATTGCTGGGGGTTGCAAATGCATAATGGTTGAACTAAAAATCACCATTGGAAGGATGAAGTGTGGTGGGGATGAAGTTATTTCTTTTAAACTTTGACACTTTCTTGCTGGCGATTGGGAATTAACATTTGAAACGGCTATTATGGTTGAGTGGGATGGCCTAGGCCCTAGATTAACAGGGTGAGGATGGTCTTTAATGAAAGTTAACATATCTTCCAAAGAGGTTTCAACTTTACATCTTCGATCTTTTCCCCCCTTTTTATGGTGTTAATTTTAGTTTTAGCATAGTCTAACCTTCGACCTACATTATCTCAGTCCGACAAACACGTTCATCAAGCAACTTAATAACTTTTAATTTCATTTCTAAAGTAATGGATTTGCGACTTTTTTCCCTGACATTATCAAGCCCTGCAAAACGGGTGAGAAACAAGCCAAATCAATGGATTCCCAAGGGACCGGACAGTATGTAAAAGCGAGGTTAAGTAAAATGAGGTATGCGATAGTTAATCGGAGTGATCGGGCAGTAACATGAACTCTTGTTTTACTTCAGTTAAAAATCCATACCGTATGGTGTCACATGTCTGAATTCCCCATTGCAAAATTGTGCTTAGACCCTTACATATGGAGGGGCTGTTTTGGGAGAGAACCCTTGCCTCAATTACCCACAAACAAATAAAAATTACAAAAATTGCAATAGCATCCCACAAAAATTGATGAAATCTAGACGACCCTACAATTACATCACTATTTAGGAATTCTATCTATAGAATAGTTGCAGAACTGCTGTGTATTTTGTACGTGAACGTAATATGCTATTTTTTGAATCTGCTTTCGAAAAATTGCCAAAATAGTGTCTCGAAAATAATTTCGATATTTGTGTCTTTTGAGATGACTTTCTGTTGTTTTCTGTTTCTTTGGTTTTTATTTTCCTGGGAATTTCCATTGCTATAACTTACTAACAAATACGACGCATGTCTTGTGTACACTTTTTCAGTAATCCATGATCGTTTAATTCACTGTTCATCTAAGGTTACACAATTGTATTCATTTCTCTGTTAATTAAAAAAGTGACTGCTGTATAGGCTAGTTTAAACGTAAAACGAAACTAGATATAGGATGCCAAATATAACATTTAATTTTTTTACTATTTTCATATTTGTTTATTTGAACAAATAACGACAACTAATGTGAAAATGCAGAGAAAATCGAAATATTAATGAATAATTTCTACAAAAAAAAGGAAAAATTGTTTCCATGTCTACATAAATATTCAATATCAAGAGTTGCTCTAAAAATTACGATTGCAGGTGGTGTTAAAAATTTCAGTGTCTATAAGAAATCGTTTATACATGTATGTAATGTAAGGTCATACGAATTCCATATTTCTGTAGATGCAGGACTGAGTGTGCCATGCCTTAATCGACTTTGGTGTTAATTAATATGTGACTAGCAATAGTATCTACTGGATTTGGTACTGTACATGTTCATTACATGGATTTCCAGAACTTTAACATGCCCTTTTAATTCTACAAAGTCATTAGAATTACTTAATTTTAACACTTAAAAAACTAGCTGCCCTTCATTCCAAAATTACATGCATGTAGATTCCCACATACATTGTAGATACTATCAATGGAGAGAAATTTGGTACATTTCATTAGTAAACTGCGCAACATCAGTACATTAAAAGGGAAATTCCTTTTGAGTGAATGTGAACGCATTAAAATGTTAAGTGAATCAATCAAAAGAATGCAATTTCGAGTATACAATATCAATATCCTGACTATTTTATGACTTCTTTTGACAGTAGACGCCTCCCCTGACTTCTTGAAAATAAACACCATCCTACGACTTTTCCCTGACAATTCCAGGTTTCTATGTTTGGGGGCATCATATTGTATCATTCGCTTTTAAAAGAGCAGAGAAAGAGCACCTTGCTATCACTCATGCTCACGAAACTGATTACGAAACATCAGCCGTATGTCGTCTCAAAGATATCCCTCTCAGACGGTCAAACTTCATTTGGTGTCCGCGTGTGAACACCTTGACAGTTGATCTTCCAATCAATTTCCCTTACGTGCTGTCACGTTCGGATTCAAAAAAGATTCACCAGCTTGACAAAGAAAGACTGGTCGGAATAAGTTTTATTCAGATTAATGTCTGCTTTCTCTCACATGTCACGCGGATTATCGGGAAACTGCCACTGGTCGAGTATCGATCTAAACTGCATGCCACTTCGAGCCCCAGCAAAAAATCCTTCGTCTTACCTTCTTTTTATTTTTTAGCACATTAGCGTCCCTCGGCCCTTGGGCATCCCCTGGCGTTTTCGCGCCCCACAGCGCCAAGCTGATGCGTAAGTAGGCGTAGCTGATCACGACCAAAGGGATGAAGTACTGGAGCGCCACCAGCACGTTGCAGTAAGTTCTCCACATGATCTCCGTTTTGCCAACACTTTCGCAAAAGGGGTACAGTTCCCCCGTGCGCTTGTCCATCCTGGTGGTGACGCGCAGGGCGACGAGGTTGGGGATGCTGGTGGCCACACTGAGGGCCCAAATCAAGCCGATGACCACCTTGACCCTGAGGCGCGTGGGCCTGTGGCTCAAAGGGTTGATGATCGCGCAGTAGCGGTCCACGGCAAGCATGGTGAGGGTGAAGATGCTGACGTTGACGGAGAGGACTTGAAAGAAAGGGCAGATGGGACACATGAAGTAGGGGAGATTCCAGCGCTGCAGCAGGGCAGCCTGGAACTGGAAGGGGATGGCGAAGATGCTGATGATGATGTCGGCGCAGGCCAGGTTGGCGATGTAGCAGTTGGTGGCCGAGTGCATGCGGCGACTGGTGCCGATCAGCCAGATGACCACCACGTTGCCCACCAAGGCGAGCAGCGAAATGGAGCCATAAAGCACCGAGAGCAACACGATAAACTCCACGCGAACTTTGTACAACTCGTTGAAAGTGGTTGGGATGGGGCCTGAGGCGTTGGTGATGGACGCGTTGAGTCCGTCCTCATCGTCAGAGAACGTCTCCCAGCCCTCCTTCGCCTGCCTGCTCGCATTCGCAAACCACGTCTGCACGTCCATCCTGCGCGCTTCGAACTTCGAACGCCTATTCACCAGAAACTCGGTCGCACGCTCATCAACGAACTGATGCCACGAACGCTCTGCGACTGCGCTGCCACATTTTGGTTCGCCGACTGCACTCCGACCACGAACACGTGCGCCCGACCAATCGCTGATCAGACGCGCGCTGATCGTCGCCAGGTGGCAACACAAAGGCCAGTCTTCAAAGACCAGATCTAATACTTTCCCTATTAATACATTTCTCCGTTAATTAAAGTAACTGCTGTGGAAGCTCGATTATCCGAGCCTTCGAGGACCGATTATTCGATATTCGGCTTAACCGAGGTGAAGAAGCTCCGGATAAGCACTCGGATTAACCGATTTCCCGAGCAGATAAACAGAAAACCGTCATAACAAAAATGGGAAGAGTGTTATGGTGTCTCAGGCTGCTTGGAGGCCATAAAAACGAATTAAAACTGATTAAAAACGAGTACAACAACAACAAAAAAGCTTTTACTGTAAAAAAACAGTTGCACTTAAGACTACATGTATTTTTAACTATACAATTACACTTTTGATTATCAGAGGAATTCGATTATCCGATATAGTTCGAGCTATTGAGTGCACTGCTTAACTCACAGGTACTTTACTCCAGCGACTGATAATTTATTTACACATTTTTATTCGAAAAAAAATTCGGTCGGATAAAATCTACTGGCAGACCAATCTTACATGTTATTGAACAAAACATTAGCGAAAAAGCAATGGAAATTGTACCACTCTAGGGCATGTTGACACCAAGCAACTTTGGTGCTAACTAGTCTGGTAAGATGGCCACAAATATTGTGAAGAAGGCGTTTTGTGTACTTGAAATAAGCAAAACGAAATACATGTATACGGTATCAATACGGCGTTTTAGAACACGTGTCGGGGGATACCGCTCTCCCTTTTTGTCCACCCACCTTTTAACATTGGCCATTTACTTATACTATATCAGTCTATCAGTGCACAACTGTACTGGTATCAGTATGGTTTATAGAGATATCAGTAGGCCTACATATCAGTATGTCTGTACTAATATCAGTACAATTTTTACACTCATCCATACTGATCTTTCCACCAGGTGAGGCCGTTTTTATTTGAATTTCGTTCGTTATGTATAAATAAACGCCACATTTTCCAAAGGTATGGAATGTGCTAGGTCCTAGTACAAGACCATTACTACATGGTCAACATTATTTCAGACTTGGGATTAAGTGTTTGAAGCGCGAAGTAATGTACAAACGAGTTTTTTTACCATGGTGGGCATGGGGTTTGATTTCCCCTTAACGCACGTTTATAAAGAATTCGATTACTGTGTACATAGTCTATATGCCTTGTATTCTGACATAACAGAAATATTAATGAAATTTATTTAGGTAATTTTCGGAATTTTTTTCGTTTTAAGTCCGTATTTTTTCCTGAATCGTCTGCACAAAAAACATGCTCTGTGTTATTATAGAGCCTAATTGCCAGGAGTCACCTCGAAACTGGTATGTCCAGAATTTCAAAAAAATCACCTGGATGGCCTCTGCTTTCCCGGGTGCCATCCACTCACAATTATCGGAAACTTTTTTATGCTAGGCTTGATCAAATAAAGGGCCAGTCGTACTTTGACGAAAATTACATATCGGGTCCGTGCGCCTGAAGTTGAGATTGAATCGAGAACGACTCAAGGATGAACATGTTGTGAAATTGTATTCTCGATTACTCCAATTGGATCAGATTAAATAGAAGCTTGCCTTCAATTACAAGTACATTAGCGGATTTAGGCTAGGGGTGAAAAAGGGAAACAACGGGACGTAAAATATCCCTCCCTTTCCATTTTGAGAGAATATACATTACACCAATAAATGTAATTGCCATTCCTTTAGTAAACAAAGTCAAGATTCTACGGCTGTGCATCTCCCTTTTGCCATTTTTTTCTGGATCCGCTCATGCAATTACAATAACGTAGGCTTACTTGTTATAACTGAAAACTTTAATATCAAAACATACTCATATTGGAAATAACATGCTAGATATATTGTACGTAAAAATAATAATAGTAATAAATGTTCCGTTTTTCATGCGATGCCGCCTCGTAAGAAACCTCTAAAGAAATTCTGCAGTATCTTTTTTACTTCTTCAAAATTACAAGTAGCTATATGAAAATAATGACAAAAATAACATTCAAAACTATGAATAATGCACGTGTATAACATCATCGCCTCATCAGGCGTAGACTTTGGCGTAGCCATGACAAATCAAACACTAATCAAATCATAATTTTGAAAGTGTTATATACGGAATTAAGCTTCTCTAATGAGACGCTAACGTTGAAGTCCCCACCGTTTTATGGTAGAAATAAATGTAATATTATAATTGGGCAAATTGAGGCCCTTTGAAAATTATAGATTTGCAATGCTCCCTGGATATCGATTATTTTCAACTGATAAGAAGTTTGCCTAAATGATCTGCTGATATCCTCATCTATTTTTGGCCGTTGGAGAACGAGGAAAATCTGAACTAGCCTGATGGTTATTGGCGGAAGTTGTTTACTGCGCAGCTAAAGAATGGCATGCAATTACGCTACTCTCAGTTCGGCAATCCATACGAGTTACCGTGTACGGTAGTCACACTAGGTGTTCCAAAAAACATCTAAAATAATTGGAAGTAACGTTTTCGAGCAAATGTAGTAGCAGGTAGGATGACAATAGCAACAATAGCAGATTGGATACCTATAGATTATTTTCCATCTCAAAGTAATTGTTGATGTTAATCGTCTCATAATCAAAGCCAATCGCAAGGCGGTAATCGCATTACAATTTTCGAACATTGGAGAAAACATTATTTAACTTAATTGCCAGAAATATAGAAATATTATACTCCAAGTGAGAAATGTTCGGAAGAAACGGTAGCCAATTCAAACATTTAAATTTATGCAATAAAGTTTATGGGTTGTTGTTGTGTTTTTTTCCCCACGTCCAGCATAATGCGATTATCATTAAAATAATGCGTGGTAAAAGTAAAGTATATAACTTTGACAAAAGCAGTGAAATTTATATCAGAGTACTAAAGGATTAGCTTACTAACGATTTATATTTGATTGATATTTACTAGATCTAGATAGAGAGCACTATGCCTTTAATCCATTAAGCCTAAATCCATCAGTATGTTTAAGAAATCATTTTAGCCAACTTGGCCATTTAAAAGATTTCATTTGGTTGGAATAAAGTCGCAATGGCCCAACTTTCTAGACAAAGTAGACTTTGTTGACACTAAATTGATGGAAACTCATTCATGTACTATGATGTTCGTATTAAAATTTCTTTTTCCTTCGAGATGATTCTCCACAACTTATAGATGAAAATACTCCGGGCGAGGAAGGTAACGAGCGATTTGTTTTTGCCCTGTAAAACGAATTTTAGTGTACACGCATACTCCGTTTTGCATCGACTCACATTTGCGTGTAGTCCCAACATACAACCAAATTTAATGGCATTCATTATTACCAAATCAAGTTTCAATTAAAGATTTTACAATAATTTCCTGTAAAAAATGTTCTATATAGAATAAACACAAATGCAAATTTGATGCAACGTGGCATCAAACGTGGTTTTTTTCCATGTTTTACTGTAAATGTTGTACTCAAGTAATATTAACATATGAAATAAGGAAATAAGAAAATGGATAGTGTTTCACTTTAGGTACATTTAAGCATTACCAATTTAAGTATTCGCTTTGGTCCTAATTGATACGTAAATTCGGGGTATGCCTGTATTAACCATTAATGCACCATTACTAACTTCACTTTGACTGATTAGCAGAATTTCATGCACTAGCAGCGAAAATAGGTCCTAACATCCTTTCCATGTTACGTCAAGTTTACTAAAATATTACTGAATATGAGCAAAGTGTTGATATTGATTAACGGTGCACTAAAGGCGTGAGCCAATGACATGGGCGTAAGTTGCACTTGTCATTGTTTAAAGCTAATTTGATGAAATAATACTCCTAAATATTTAATCCTTTAGATTAGAAAATTAAGACTCCATCACCTGACAATAGTTTTTACAACATCGACAAACATTTTAATCTCCTATGATCTCGCCTTTTGTTGGATGGATTCAATGTATCATGGTACATGTACATGATGGCAAGAGAGAACGTCACTCCCGCCTTCAAGGGAGTGTGTCTACCTTTTATGAGTATAATAATCATAATGTATTGAGCACCGCATGAATTGAATAGCTTTTTAACGCAATTTATTAATTTGTAAAATTGTTATTAATAAAAACTTTTTATGGTTTCCTTTTAAACAAATTATACTGTATGTTATCTTTATTAAATAAGTTCCCTGTGTTTTGTTATCGCAAAGTTATTGCGGAAATATTCGGACTTGCAGATTTAGTTTTCGGGTGGTTAAAGAAGCCTTTAAGTTTTATGAATGCTAGAAGTTCGTGTAATGCCGTATCGCATAACGGTACAATTCATCAGTAAATACAGTGCAAATACTCCTTCCTACTCATGCAACCTGATCACTAATCCGAACCAAAGCAACTCACATGCTATTTCTGGCAATTAATTATCTAACTAAACCAACTTATAAGCAAACATTGTCTGCACTAAAAATTTTAGTTTCCTAGAATGTAAGCTTGAAATACGAAAATCAACTAAGAAACTTTAATTACTGGTATGTCGTTATATTCCAATACTTCCAATATTGGTTTCCCTTTATTGTCATCGGAATTGCCTAGACCCGAACGCTCCTCTTCAGATATATTGTAAAATGAACGCTTATTATTTCTCAATTTGTCCAAGTTACATGTACATGTTACTAAGTCCTACTTGCTGGTGTATTTTTAATCCTTAGTAAAATGATGGAATCCCAACAAAAACTGAAGGATTTGACCCTGAATGAGATAATTGCAGTTTTAGAACGCTATGATGAGCTGTCCAAAATGAGCCAATCGAATGCAGCTTTGCAGTTGGAAATTTCACAATCTTTTCTATGCAAATATCTAAGGAAAACTAAATGAAAATGTAGACTGTAAGCAACGCCGAAGCGGAAATTATCAACAAGTCTATGAATAATTTCTTCATGTAGATCATACAGTATACATCATGATATTAAGCAACCAAATTACACATCCACAGTGCATCTTTTTTTCATGTGTTTGACTTTTAGAATCGCCCGACTACTGTCATTAAACAGCCTGTTCTCAACGTGATCACATTAAGCGGTACCCGCTGTATTTAAACTGTTGGTCACAAATGTTGTGACTGAAATGCAAATTATGTATTAAAAAGAAGGGTAAGGGGTTTTACCGCCTCAAAAGTAGTATAATGCCTGTTTTTAGGTGGGTCAAATCGGTCAAAAAAGGGGACAAAAAGAGAAGACTAAGTAAGAAAACAAACAATATATAGCTGTAACTAGTTATTTCGAAAGCCCCATCACCGGGCTGTCTAAATTACGCAACAATGGCGGTCGAATTCAATCACACATCAGACTGAGTAAATTCCTTAATTTCTTTTATTCAAATTATGCATGATATCATAGGATTAAAGGGTAGTTAATAAACATTGATTAGTGTCCAAGTACATAACAATTCATTAACTCATTGGGTTTAGTTCAGGGTTACAGGAATTCAGTTAATTCGGAACTTATATCAGAAGATATTCAATTTGAACAATTCGCAATGCCATGGAAGAGACAAATGGATAGCTCATTTAAATCACTACATAATCAACAAAGGGAGTCTAAAGACTCAATACAATCCGTTAATAGAATATACATGTATAACAGCAATGGGTTTAATTGGTTCTCAATTCACTCATTAATTAATATCTCCGTTTTTCGTTCCAATTTAAATATTATAACACTTTAGTACAACAACAAATAAATAAAACTAAGCAGACCTGTTACATCAATTTCAATACATCAGGAAAACATGGCAAAGATTGTCAATGTGTGAGTTACCATGTAAAAATGTAGCAATATAATCACACAAAAGATAAGGTTTCGCAACGTGGCCACGTATACGACCTATCACCCTTTCATTTAGGTGTGATCTGCCTTCCGCACTCCCCACTACGTTCCCACATCACCTGGGATTCCAGCCCCCCAGCACCCTCTAAACTAATTGCAAAATCAGAGATCCTATTTACCATTCGTTCGGAATGTTAATCCATTCCTTAATGGCTTAGTGACTGCATGTCCGCCTTGCATTCGGGAGACTAGGGTCCAAATCACTGGTCGGCTATCCTAATTGTGGTTTTCGTGGTTTCCACAATATTTGCAGGTTAATGCTGGAATGGTAGCTCTGTAATCGGCCACGACCATTTTCCCTTCCCTATCATTCTACAGTTCTTCTAACTGTTCAAAATTTGTAATTCCACTTATGTGTATAAATTTGGGTTAAACTAATTGACCCCCCTACCACAAGGTATTAACATGCTGCTTGTAGGGTATCGAATAGAATAGAAGAATAGAACTCCGTACGTCCTCGAATTTGCACCGAATTTCCTCATTTGCATATCAAACTTCAACCAGGAATGCCTCCCAGTTATTTAACTTTGATCGGGACCACATTCCGAGATAATGGGTCACATAGCTGTAAATATTACACGTACATTAAGTCGTTTTTAACCTTTAATCTTTCCTCAGTTTAGGTAAATGTGGAAAAAAATGTGTTCTCCGTTTCATAAGTGACTGTTGGTTCTAGCAACTAATTAAAAAATGGATAAATTATCAAGACGTTACAAATTAAGAGTGGAGACTTGATAGGTTTATATTTAACCGCTTACATGTATGGGAAAAACATACGCGCTACGTTAGTTTAAAGTTATTTAACGAAATCCACGGCATACAGTAGATTCCTTGCAGGAATTGTAAAGGAAAGAAAGAGGAAACAGATGGATTGCAGCTCAGTCAAAATCGATTTCGGGTAATACCGTCACAGCTGGAAACAACTGAAGATTTTTTTCCCATTTGATGGAAAATAAAATCGTATATGTTATTATTCATATTTATAAACAATTTATATAAAACGAGCAAAATCCCATCCTTTGTCATCAGCTTTTTAAAAAAATTTAGCCAATGATGTACTTTTAATAATAAAAAATTAAACCATATGGGTATTCCGAGGTCGGAGGGAGTGGGACTGACACAAATCCGACGACCATGGACTAGAGGGGGGTTGAGGTCAGCAAATTCGAACCTCCAACGTTTGTCCTGTGCTCCTGCATGAGTACAATGAAACCTCTCAATAAAGACGACTAATCCACTGCATAAAGTATGTGATGTATATGATTATCAAAGGACACTCCGTGGGCGAAATTTTTGAAATCTAAGATGAATTTTAGTTAACTTTTTCATGAAAAAGTTTTTTTTAAACAATTTCATAACTAAGCGATTACTGTAGGCGAAATGTTTTGAGAAACTAGATCAAAAAAGATGGGTCTGCTCCGTTGTTTTTTCTATAAATAGAGATATTATAGGTCTATGTTTGGGAGCCGTCCATAAAAGGTTGTCCATCAAAAAGTTGACTTTCGACCCCCAACCCTCCCTCTAAATTGGAAAATTTACACCTCATCTCCGTCTCTTGTCCAATTACCACATGCACTTGTAATCCAGAAGTAGTCCTATTTCGCAATTAAATGACAACAGGTTTCTGTATAAGATGTCTCATTTGCATTAACATGACGCCATTTAAGCTAAGGATAGACTGTAGATGTTTTCTGCTAGAGTTGCTCTAGGGAGTGCGTTCTAGCAAAAGTTTAGAAGTGTACACTTTGTATAGAGCGCTCTAGCGGCTGCAAATTGAAACCCTAGCTAGAGTGACGAAAGTTTCTAACTGGAGAGCCTCATCTACAGTGTACACAATGCAATAGTTCCCTAGCTAGATTAGTCTAGGTCTATTAGTTCATACAAATAGACCAGGTGTTCTAGGAGCGAATACTGAATGTTTTACTGTGAATCGCTTCACAGAGAAATCGCTTGTATATGTGTAGACCTACTGTACATGTATATGTAACTGTGTGTCCTTGTTTTACATTGTTGTAATGACCAATTTCAAGGCTTGGAAAATGCTCTGGGACCCTTGGAGGTGGTCTATCATGGAGTTTTTTAAACAAGTTTTAAAACTGGAAAAGTATGACCAATATGTGTCGCCTTTTTATTGAATTGAATGATATCTATTCACAAAATTGACCTAAAAATACATCATATTTATAAACAGCATCATAATAGACATTCCAGCAAAAATTCGTCAGTTGTCATGGCATTTAAGCATTCAACATTTTTATGGCAGCGAATTTATTTGACCTTTTATTTTTCTGTTTAACTGTTGGCGAAGACGTTCACCTTGGGAAAATATGCGTATACAGTGCAGCATTCAGCCTAAATCATACGATCAGATGATCGAGTCTAAGTATTCCATGGTATAAAGCAATTTAATCATGGCGTGGCTTCTTTCGCTTTCAACCTTTCTCCGCTATCTACTTTTTGCTGTGTTGAAACAAGTCCGATATCCCAAGACTATTATCCATGGAAAGAGACACATATACGCAATACCGAGTGCATTTGCATGTCGTTTCAGTCAATATGCATGAATGAAAAATCATCCATCTTACCATAGTCGCGCCAAAGGATAAAAAATGAAACAAATGTTTACATTATACGCTTCCAACCTGTAAAGTGTATGCAGACTGTACATGTACTGTGTAGGAGCTACGAACTGTACACATTTTCTGCATTTAAGCCCCAATACAAATGCTTTACATGCAGACAACTGGGATCTGGCTTAGAATACTAATATAGTAATATACAGTGCATACTAAACTGCCAATACGCCAAGATTGGTCAACATTTATGTTACTGTACATGTAGATCAAGGTTATTAGACAGATCTTGGCTGCAGATCGGGAGGTGGCTCAGCTGGGAAAGAAGCTGCACGCCACGAAATTTATAAATTCAAAATTATATTCAATTTAAGTGGTTGGTTTAGATTGATTTTTACTGAAAATCAATTCATGTACACTACACACATTTTAAACTTTGCCAGTTTCCCTCTTTTCAAGTGTTGGCGAAGGTAAATTATCCTTCTTACCATTGGCGCGCCAAAGGATAAAAAAATGGAACAAAAGTTTACATTACACACTTCGTTTATGTAAGGTGTATGCAGACTGTACATGCATATGAATTATTCGCATTTATCCAAGAAAAACAGGTCGTTATCGTCTTGAGTTCATCTCTCAGAATAAAAATGAAATCAACAAAAATGATAACGGCCAGAATTTGTTTAATCGTAGAAATAAATAATTTATACAATTCGCAATATGAAGAGCACGAGTAATACAGATAAACTTTCATAACAATTTCGAGCAGGGAGCCAAATAGTATGTGAACTATAGATTTTTAGGTAAATGCATGCACTGTTACCCATTAACATTTCGTTGAAGGATGCTACATTTAAGCTTAAGTTAGCAATAATCTATTTTCTATCTGTGATTGTTCACACTGAAATAAATAGTGTGTTCGAAATACACACCCTATTCAAAAAGAAATGTGAAAATCAAATCTGTGAGATGAAATCTACTGCGTGAATAGAACAATGACTTTATTGTCTCGGTATGGATTCGACCTAAGCTTATATTATACGCATCAAAACGCACTACAGATCGATTAGCATATGCATGAATAAAAAGTACATACACTGTACTGCATTCACATTAAAGTACAAGCTCCAATTAGGCTTTGCCAATAATGTACCGCTATTACATGATCACAAACATCGATAATTTATGCAAAGATTACGAGTTTCCCCACGTACAAAATTGCAATTAAATGCATGGAGCATTGTCACGTTGCATAAAGGGAGGTATGAATATTGAGTACATGCATGATTCTAGCTACGTGCCCGTCCTACAAAAAATGATATTAGACACTCTTTTGCTTGAATTACTCCATTTCATCCAAGAAATTTGCATCTCAGGAAATTCGGTAACTTTTATTCTGTACACAGTACATCAATATTTAACAAATTGATAGGACGCGGTGATCCAGAAGTACATGGCTTTAGTCAATTAGGTCCAAAAAGTTTCGAATCCACTGAGATATAGAACGATAATATATATTCCTAAATACAGTGTATATTCCTAGTTTCTCTTTAAATTTTAAGGAATGTATAAATGTCCCGTTTATCTGTACAAAAAAATACATGAACATGTAGATAATTCACAAGTTACCTAATACAGTGAATAAACGGAACATGTACAAATCATGTG
>JAQIXS010004936.1:0-13792 GCA_034700785.1 Rossiulus vilnensis
TAATTATAGCAAATCTTTATTTTAAATAAAAATGTGTGACTGCAGCATCTTGTTCGATTGCGCTCGAAATCTGCCGGCGAGGCAGTGGCGTTTCAAGAAAAACCGTTCTTTAAATTTCGTCGTAGATTAACGTTATTTCCTATATTTTGTGCTGAAAGTGTATACCGAACCATGTTGGATTAAAAGGGATCCTAAAGTCGATATCGATTGGCGATGCTTAATTAACGTTTCTAACGATTAAGTATGAGTTATCTCCCCGAATGAGAAATAGTTTATGGACACCAGCGAGCTAATATTTTTGTAAAATTGCAATTTTTTTTGTCGTTTATTTAAAATAAACGTAGCAAGAATTGCTTTTCTCGTCTGCTGAACACATAATTTGTTGGTTTAAATGTTTAAGGTCGCCATTTTAGAAAAAAACTTGCCATGAAACTAACGAAAAATTGACGAAATTTAAAAATAGTACTACGAGGATCGCCTTAATGTAGATCAAACAGGAATTTTCGTACTATTATATTGTGCTAACACCTGATCGTTTAATCCGGTATTAAAGAAGGACAGTTAATAGTTTCTTTTAAGATTATTGGTTAGCAACAATGTTAATTACGGGGCGAAACTTGAAAACTTCGGATGTTTTATTCGGACAATTTAATTCTTACGGCTAGTTGATCTAGTCATAAGAGACACGAAGAGAATTCTCACTTGAATTATTTTAATTTCTATCCTGACAATGCGTAATTCCTTCGTACTACAACATGGCTGACGTGTGTATGGGATTTTTCCTAGCTGGTCAATACATTTTATGGAAAGGGAGAAAATATTTGTTCGATTATGTTAATATTATAAATGCTATTAAAAGTGTCATTGCGTTACATTTAACGAAGTCTGTTTACTTGCGTTTAATATCTCGCGATCATTTCGACCATTTGGTAGAAATATTGCATTTGAATCGTAGGCAGACAGCGAGGATGCTAAAAAAATTTTTTTTTGAAATAAATGAAAATGTAAAATTGCAGAAAAAGGTTTCAAAAACAACGTAATTTACTTAACGGCACACTATTAGTATTAACATCGCGCGTAACCGAGCCCAATCGCTCTGCGTCATGACTACCATTTGATACTACTTTAGCTACGTCTATTTTTCTGGGATATTGGTAGGTGCATACCGTATGTACAAGTAACAATATCTGGGAGTTCATTAGGTTACAGCAGCAGTCTCCACGACTCCCAAAAAAATAGAGATGAACTTGCAAAACATAAATGAATTAAGCTAATTTATTGATCGAATCGTTCGATTGATGCTGTACAGTGTTATCTTCCTGCAGCGGTCTCCACGACTCCAAGAAATCAAGATGAACTTGCAAAGCATTCGCCTCTGTGTCTTGGGGTTTCACTGTGTGGTCATCGTACTTTTCGCCGACTGCCCAAAGCGTTTCAATGTCGTACTTGTTTCTCTCTTCAGGCATCATCAGGTGAAGCACGATATTTCCTGAAAATTTCAATGCCACAAAGTCAGCGATTATTATTATTATTTTTTTTACCATGTGTGCTACGTAATTAAGGCCCGTTTTGCAACGCGTCACGACATTTACCCATGTCCAGAGCCATCCATGTCTTACACGTTTCACCTTGTACGTTCGCCATCTTATCAGATTTTCTCATCTTCTTTTTATACTGATTAAAAAAAAGTGAAGTTCGACCGTTAAAACAAAACCCATCGAGGTTTTTTGTCACCCGAGTGAAAACTCATCTAACCAGTTTTCTAACAAACTCCATGATAGCTTCGAGGTGCCTCGCTGATCGTCCATTCGCTAACACCATGTAATCCGCGTACATCATTTCCGGGGGCATTCGTATCACGCAAATATCGCGGGCATTTTCAGCTTCCAGAACATCTACGAGATCTTCGATGTCGTAGACGCCAGTTACTCCTCCTGAATTGTAAACGAAGCATTTAGAGCGCAACGGATGAAGATAATTTTTGCTAAAATTTCGAGGCAACTCGACATGTAACTGGAATCATTTAGCGAAACGAAAGAGGAGTCCTTTCATCCTACACGTACATCGTATTCGCATTGTAGTAGGATATTAAATTTTCTCTCGTTTATCAAGAACAAACCGTTCAGAGGAGGTTTTACCATTGTGGTTATCGCCTGAATGAACGTGTTTTTAGCTAAGGCTTCGTCGACTCGTGATACAAACGTTTCGTACTTTCTAAGTTGTGTTCCGCGCGTTGCTTTTCCTGATGGGATTCCACGTTATAAGGGTAAAGAACCGCTCCATCCCGCATTCGTTCAAATTCTTCGTGAATGTCAAGGATGACTTCGGAGTCCCTGTCTTTGAACAGAAGAAATTTGTCTCGCAAATGCGGCGACACCGCTTCGCCGAATGCTACAAGTAACGAAAAACCAAAAAGAAAAAAATCGTCAGCATTCACGTTTTCGCTGCTTCAGAGATTCTTCTGGACCAGGTTATTCCGAGGTTATTTACACGATCCCATTCAAAACACGATTTCAAAGTAGTCGTGGCATCCACATTTTATGAGTTTAGCTCATCACACCTGCAGTATCTCGTTAACTATTATTACATGGTTACATGTAGGCTAAGTATAAAATAATAATAAATAATAATAATAATAATAAATAATGTAGGCTAAGTGATATTCTCGTTTCCTTTCTGTACCATTTGCAATTTAGGAATTAAAATTATTATTATTATTATACATGGATATAGACCACATGAAGACAGATCAGGGATTAAATTGAGGAGGAGATAAAAGCATATAGCAAGTCTTATTAGTGAGAATCGTGACTTTTTTTTGGCGTTTCACTTTCGGCTTATAATTACGATGTACCTGTTAATGGTGTGTCGATTTTCCGTTTGTCTTCGGAGCCGTCGTCATTTTCGTTCTTGGTGCACAAGAATCGGAAGGCGTTTTGCGAAACGTTCAAATCCACATTTTGAAAGAGATTCACGATCGACGGAGGTGCGAAACCTCGGCCCAGCCGACGAAAGACGCCCCCCCTGGCCACATTCACCAGGTGCACCGTTCGCGCGATTCCCACTCTAGACCCCAGCATTTTATTGCACAAATTTCACGTGAATTTATCGCTAAAATGCGATAATTACGTACTTAAGGCTCTGCTGCTGCTGAACGCTTATTCAAACCACACGCAACACGACTTTACGTTGCGGCACAAAACATCGCCTATGCATTGTTTTATTTTCCAAAATGTTTACCTCGTATACGAAGAGAGATTGCACGTGGAATGTGCAGCGTCTTGTTTATATATACATATATATATTTTTTTTGTTCCCTAATGAATTGTCCGAGTAGGCAGTAACCTCTGTACTACCAGAGGTAAACACAATATAAGGCTCTGGTACTACAGACTGGAAAATGTGGGAAAGACGTTACGAGCAGACGATCGCAAAAGCGCTTCAGCTTAAAGCGTTTTCTGTTTGTGTGACATCCACACTCCCCTATATATATATATGTATATTGCAGTTAAACAGGCCTCAGGAGTTCAACATTGGCCACGTATTCACGCATGGGTCACGATTTAGAATGTCGTAAACGTATATTGGGCGTGGCTACACTATAATGATGCAATTTTAATTGGCTAACTAGAAAAACATGCCACATGTCACGATAACGGCTCTCTCCGTACAGTTCGCTCTGATAACCAGGCCTGTAATATATATATATATTGGGTATTTATGGTTCATCATCAGCATCAATATAATAAGTGTCACTGTCACTCGTGTTCTGGCACTGGGACAACCAGTGCCGATGCATTGTTACCACACGACTGATTCTTTTGAATTCAATCGAAACGCGTTCATTCGTTTATAATTGCTCTCGCGGTGAGTAGTCTATCGCTGTATTCGTGTTCAATGTGTACATGTACACGCGAGTATAATTCCGTTGGTATGAATATAAGTTAAAAGTTGCAATGTTATGCTGCTGATCGTCGTTTCTCTCCAAGCCGCGTTCTTTAGCAATCGATGCCGCCGTTCCTCTTGTCTATTATGCACAGTTCGTTTATAACACGTCAATTTGGACTCCGCGCGTCAAGAGGTATACTCTCGTAGACGGCTCTTGAGTATAAATAAGAGACGGATTATATAAATGTAGATGTAAGCATATAGACCCCCGTACAATAGGTTTCTTCTCTTTGGACTGGTCGAGGCTTGAACCAAACCTCGATCTGTATTCTGTCACGAGTCTTATGACAGAAAGTGCCAAAGGCTCATCCAAAGAATATCGAACGCCTGATGCGCACAGGGCCACGGCTAACATTGGCCCGTTGTTCCACGTACATACTGTAAATAATGCTTCATTCATGCGATATATTCAATGTGTTCATCCATATTGTGAGATTTTTTTGTTGAACAAGTTATTATGAACCAATTGAATAAACCTATTAGGTGGGCTCTGAAAATCCAGTTGCTTTTCATAGAAAGTGACATCCTACCTATCCCTTTGTTTTGCTTTGGGGGGAAAAAAACTGCTAACACTAGAATACGATTAACAGTCCTAAAAACTGAACTGTCTATGGGAATGGGCACTTCGAAGCATTGAAAAACAAAAGCAATTAATTCCGTATTGGAGCCAAAATTCAGCAAACAGGATTGAAAATTGCCGTCTTAATTTTCGGTCTTGGTTTAAAGCAAATGTTTTTCCCTAGTCTTAAGTTTTTCAAATTTTTATTAACGTTTCAGGTTTTACTCGAATTTGCCCGTTTCTGGATTTTCAATTGTGAAGCCTTTCCTTCGGCATTTCGTTTTGTACATGTATACCTCACAAACGGCTGTCAACACTTAAGTGTCTGCTTATGTTTTTTTTTTTTTTTCGTGGTTTGCGAATGTCGTTGCGCACCGTTTGAAACGTAACACCTGTTTTAAAAATAGAAGCATCGCCTAACATGTGGCTGTGCATTGTCCATGATGCGCAGTTGTTGGTTGTCCTTTGTCCGCAAACTAATATTCGCACGTATCTATTAACGCTGTCTCCGAGCTTTCCTATACTACAGCTTTTATGAAATAGAGCCAGTGTTTGATACCGATTTTTTTTTCAGCACTTCAATCGATATCCACCATGAGCAATGGACCAAAACCACTGGTACTGTGCGGCCCTTCTGGTAGCGGGAAGAGCACGTTGCTGAAGTGCCTGATGGATGACTATTCGGATTGTTTCGGATTTAGCATTTCACGTAAAACTTCAATTCAATTCAGTTCTCGCCTGTCAGTAAATAAACACCTTATTTGATAGATGGTTAATAACCTCCACAGTTACGTTTCAAAGGCCTTATTCCATTCATTGAATTTCAAAGTGTTGTATCAACATTTGTGGGCGGCACCGACCATACATGTAATTACAATGCCATTACGAAAACAAAAGGCTAATCATGTTCTTTGCTTAAGCATTTATTTTTAGTGGCTGTTAGATTTGGTGATACGATATACAGATGCACAAAAAATGAAATAGTACCACACGCTAAAATTACCTGAAAAAAGAATACTCAATCATGTTTAAAGCCTCCCATTTAAAATAACACTTTCCTGGTTGTATTCATGAACTATTACCCTATTACCTGAAATCCTCCAACCTGGTTCATGACCGAGCACTTTTCCTTATTGAGTGCATCATTTTTGATTTAATATTGTCCGTGTGCAAATTGAAAGGATTCTCCATCCTGACCTTAACATTCTGTGCAAAATCGACAAATGCTAATGATAATAATAATGCTATCAATACATAAAATAATGATTAGAGGAAAATCTTAAATATTACTCGTCTTTCTGGCGGATTACAGACACAACCAGGAAGCCAAGAGTAGGGGAAATAGATGGAAGAGGTATTATTTCTTGTTTAACTGTGTTTTTGCAGTCGACTGCATCGTTTCTTTACTCCAACTTGAATCTCTAATGGTTACTTTTTTCAAGATTATCATTTCGTGGATCGAGACTTAATGGTTTCTAAAATCGACGAAGGAGATTTCATCGAATCGGCAGAATACTCTGGCAATTTATATGGAACCAGGTTGGAAATTTTGTACTGAGACACTGAGAAGGCCCTTAACCATATGTGTAAATTCGTAGTTTTCTATATTGTAACATGGCCACTATAGGTGGGTATACATTTGTATTATTACCGCGTATCATCTCACTTACCGTTTATGGACGACCTTTAACTTATACGACATGGGCACAATCGGCCATTTGTTGATTTTTTTCAGTCCTATCAATAATCATAGGAATGTCATGACACTAGGATTTAGTTATTTTTGACCCATTTCGTCCATTTAAACCCTATTAGGGGGTTAAATTACCAGATCTATGTTAGGGTGTTAAGGGTTTGAACGTGCTGTTTCCATGTTGTGGTGTCAAAGTGAGTTGGAATTACAAAAAAATGTTATGCCCTCAGCCCATTTTTACTCTGGGCAGTGCTCAGTCTTCCAGATATATGATCGCCACCTTAAGGAAGTTGAGCTCCCCCATTAAACCAGATACTGTTTGTGTACAAGTATTTTTTGTTTGTAGTAAACAAGCAATTAAAGATGTGCAAAGGGCTGGGAAAATCTGCATTTTGGACATCGACGTTCAAGGGGTAAAAAGCCTGCAGAAGACAGATTTAATGCCAAAATATGTATTTGTTAAGCCACCATCTTTACAAGTTATGGTAATGCATTATTTAATTGTTTATTCTATTTTAATCATATTTATTAAGCATTAATGAATGTTACGTTACATTATGTGACAGTGAGCAATTTCCCCACGCTATTCGTTTTTCAATGGGGGATATTCACTTTAAACTATTGTTTTAAGAACTGTCGAATAATGCCATTCTTGTATCTGTAAGTGTTGCTTGTTTTGCAGGAACAACGATTGCGTGATCGCGGTACGGAAACTGAGGAAAGTTTGAAGAAACGCTTGGCTGTGGCTCAAACAGAAATGGCATTTGGTATTGCATATAATTTTTGATTTTTGTAAACTAGTGCGATGAATTTGATATCCTGAATTTTCAAAGTTCTAAAAGATAACGATGTTATTTTTTTGAATTTTTAGCAGAAGCGCCAGGCACGTTCAATATTATTATTGTTAACGATGAATTAAGAGATGCCTACCAAAAGCTGTTAAATTTTCTGATGGAGGATATTAAGAAAATAAAATGTAACAAATAAGATCTGGATTTTTTTCTGAAATCAAAATCCGTTAAAAACTGAATAAACGTATTGCGGTGCTTATCTTTTCCAATCTTGGGTACACCGCCTACCGTTTAATTGTAATGCCAGAGAAAGACCGAATCTATGCATAAATTGTAAGTAAATACGATCGAACCAAAGACTACTCGCACGCGTTTTCGTGAATGCATAATTTAATCCACAATGGGGACTCCTGGTGTGCTAGTACTAATTATCAGTTAACGTTACGTCAGAAGAGGTTTTATCATTTGAATTTTAGCGAACTGGTTTACTTCCTCGTTGATTAGAAAGACTAAAGTCGCAGAAGTCTGTGCTCAGTTTTTATTTACAGGAGAAGAGTCTTGTTTGTCTATTATCTGCAGGGTTTTATTACCATATGTATATACATTATTATGATGTATATTGTACTTGATGTAATCTTTAATGTTGTGCCACAAGTATTAGCATTAGTATTAATACATGTATTATTTTAATTATAGTAAAAATAATTTTTTTTAAATACAATTGAACAAATGCTAAAAGTATTTTTTTTTTTTTTTTGGTATTTGATGGCATGCATTGTTCCTTAAGCATTTGCAAGTGTAAAACTTGAATGACGAGCGATGTAGCGATCAATTTCAAATAGTCTATTTTTAAATAAACATGTTATAAATATTAGGGCAAAAACTCAATTCGTCTAAGGTGTCCTCTGGATTATCAATACTTAGGTGTATTTTAAACTTTTTTTGTTGTGAATTTGATCTGTGTGGCTGTGACACTAAAGCGTGGCAACAGTATCAACAGCACATGTAAGGCCAAAGGAAGTTCCAGCCCGGAGCGTGATAGCCGTAGGATTGCACTGCGATTCTTATTGGTTGATTGGAAAATGGGGTCAAAAGTTGCAGAAAACGGAACAGTGCTGCCCTCTACCGGTCGTTGGCACAATTCAACGTTTTCGAACGCAAATTCGAAAAAGTGACGGGAGGAACATGTCTAAACAAGCGGTAGCACAAAAATACGGTAATTTTGTATTCGTTGATGCTTTTTTGGTTATTAATAATTGTGAATAGCTTGGATTAAATTCGTCGACCGTTCATAAGATTTTAGTGAATTGGAGATCGCGACGACAAAAAATGAAGAGGAAATGGAGCAGAATTTTCCGTGGGATTTGTCCACTTTTTCGAAAGAAAAACTGGAACGAGCTTCCGAAATACGAATCGTTGATGACATCAAATCGATCGTGGCTACGACATCAACTACCTCAATTACAACGGACTTCAAAACTCCTTCTAGGTACAGCTGTATTTAGGGATCGAATATATAGGGAACGTCGATCCGAATTTATTTCTGATTTGCATTTCATACGTAGTCTTTGTTGAACTGGTATTTTCCATTTTTGCCCTTCGTAGAATTGTTCGTTTGCAAATCGTTTACTTATTTTAAATTATTTGAAAATGTCCCGTTCGTGTCGGCTTACACAGTATAGTCACCATTTGCGTCATTTGTAAACGATTCTCTGTATTTGTATTTTTCAGAATTGTACATATTGGCACAGGCCATGTACACGGTGCATTCCAGCCGCATGCATCTGCTCGAAGCGCAACCACAGCTGCTTCGAGTTCTACGAAGCGAACTAATTTGAACTCCACAACACCAAAAGTAACAAAGGCCTCCGTAATTGCTGGTGATTTAATTGAATTTTATCATTTTTACAAAATTATAGTATTGAGGTTTGCTGCTTTTTAACCATTCAAAAGCATCATATTACTAGTGAAAGGTTTATTTCATAGCAATCGTGGAAGGGAGAGGACATGCCAGAGGAGAGATCGGAATGGCCACAATAGACTTAAAAAATCCACAGATCGTACTGTCCCAGTTTTCAGATACTCAAACATACATCAAGACTATCACCAAACTCAAGATTGTCCAGCCGCTGGAGGCAATTAAAATCCTTTTCCTTTTCCAGATTGTTAAATGAAAATTTGTGTAATTAGTAATTGTTGCCATCCGGTATTTCTAACGAAGATTTTAATGCCGAACACTGCTTTTGAGAGTGGTAATCCCACCAGGCTTTTCAAGCAGCTCAGCGACTTTTTCTCTCTGGCTAACATCGTCACAGTTCAGAGGCGATATTTCAACGAATCGAAAGGATTGCAATACATCAAACAGCTGAGAATCCCGGATTGTAAGGCGGTGGAAATGGAAATCGCTTCCAAGTAAGAAAATATATTCATGAGTGGTAAACAATAGGTTTATGTTTACAGCAATTGAATTAGTGGTTATGCTTTACATCTCGAATTCGAGTTCGAAGCCCAGATTTGCCGTGTTCATTTGGAATTTGTGGTTTTGCAGTTTTTTCGAGGCATTCAACACGATTTGGCATTACCATGCTCCTTTCCTTATCTGTTCTGTTTTTATTGTCTCCTATATTCGTGGGGGTCGTTATAACTAACCTATGGAATTTTTTTTACCAATTACAGATATTATTGTCTAGCGAGTTTGGCAGCACTATTGAAATATGTCGAATTTATACAGAATGTGTTCTACGCTCCAAATTCCCTGAACGTTGTTTTTAAAGGCAGTGAGAATACTGCCATGATTGGTAAGTTAGTCGTTACTTGCTAAGATAATTTTAATCTTTAGCTGTTTCGATAGCACTGTCCAAGACGTACTTTAGCAATAGCGTTTCATCACAGATTTTCAGACTGCAAACGTCTTGGAATTGGTGTTGAATTTGAAAGATGCGAAGAGCGAACACACGCTCTACGGTGTTTTGGATTGCACGAAGACGGTGGGAGGCGCACGCCTGCTGAGGGCCAACATTCTGCAACCGCCTTGTGACCAACAAACCATTACTGAAAGGCTTGAATGCGTTTCCGAGCTGCTGGAGAATCAGGAAATGTTCTTCAATTTAAAGGTGCGTTCAAGTGCGACCAATCACTCAGTTGCTCTCGCTGGTCATAATGTTTTACGAACGTTTATCGGTTTGATTTCAGACTGTTTTGTGTCGTTTCATCGACATCGATCACCTTCTTTCGCTATGCATCCAAATTCCCAAGCAGGAAACAGTAAAGACTGCCGACAATAAGATAACTTACGTAATTTATCTCAAACATACACTGGAGTTAGTCACACCACTTAAAACCATTCTGGAAAATTGTCAGTGTCAACTGTTGAAGGCCTACCAACAGGTAACACCTACACATCGGTTGACAAAACGAGCAATTACAATAACAAAAAAATCATTTTCAATAAGTCCCTCGACGATCGTCGCTATGCGGCCATGCTGTCGAAAATCCACGAGATCGTTCACGATGATGCAAAGTATCAGAAGGGTAACTTAAACATGCGATCTCAGAAATGTTTTGCAGTCAAGGTAACGCGCACTCACAGATGTTAAGATTCACTTGCTCTTGGAAACCATTTTTCTGATTTTGTTGTTGTTGTTGTTGCAGCCCCATATAAATGGTAAGTCTGAATGTATCCTATTAGAACCGAGGATCTAAACATTCATTCAGCCGTGGCTTGCATCAGAAAACCGTTACTTTCTCGTTCAGGACTTTTGGACGTAGCTCGCAGAAGTTATGGAGAAATCGTTGACGATATCTCAAGTAAGACATTCTTTTTCTTTCCTAAAGCATGGAGATTTAAAAGAAACTAATGGTTTTGAATATTTTCTGGTTTTTCTGGGTGATTGCTCATTGTCTCCTTCTCCACCTTGGCATTTGTCATAATTTTTATCCTGCAATGGTTTCAGGCATGATTGTCACTCTTAGCCAGGAATTTGATCTTCCTCTACGATGTTGCTTCCAGTCAGGACGAGGCTTTTACATACAAATTTGCTGCAGCCGAAATAACCCCATCACCCTGGATCAGTTACCACCTATTTTCATTAAGAAGTCCAAAGTGAAGAATACCATCAGGTGCACCACTGAAGCCCTGGTAAGCTCTGATTCAATAACGTTGAGGTTTTTATGAACGAGTCATGAAATTTGTAATACATGGAACTTTTTTTTTTCTTTCCAGGTTAAATTCAACGGTAAATGCCACTTTACGTTTTCTTCACATTGCGCAAATTTCTCTTCCGTAATCCGTATTTTGACAATTAGGACGAATAGACGAAGCACTTAATGAGATTTACCTGATGAGCAACGTGTAAGTTGTTATTTTTGACCATGTTTTGGTTGGGCTAGGTCATGATTTCGTTAACTTCTTCTGGCACCCTCTTTTCCTAGTATTTTGAGCGTTTTATTTTGGTGAGTGCAAAATCCCTTTTTTTAAATTCCAGAATAATAAGCAAACTCTTGAACGATATTTTACACGATATTGGATGCTTGTATAGATTGACGGAAATTGTGTCTACACTGGATATGCTCGGTGGATTTGCGCAAGTGTGCTCGCTCTCCCATTTTGGTAATTGAAGAAATAACGAAATGGTTTAATCGGTTATATGCACTAGATTAATTAAAATGTTCCGTTTAAATCAAAGTTCGACCAGAGTTCACAGACACTCTCGCTATCAAAGCTGGACGACATCCCATTTTGGAAAGAGTCTCACCCGAACTTCCTGTCCCCAACAACACGGTATGTAGCGATTTGTTTTGACAGCAGGGTTTTAGAAAATTGCGAATGTGGATTTCTGCGATAAAATTGTGTAGAATGATCGAAGTGAATTGCCTTCGTTTAGTACCTGGCCGACGGGGATAACTTCTCCATTATTATGGGACCCAATATGGTAATATCCACCTGTTTTTCTCACTTCTACTCGCTCTCTTCTTTTTTTGTATTACTGTAATTTGCTCGATTCTGCCCTTTGATTTCAGAGTGGAAAATCGACTTACTTGAAGCAAGTTGCTCTAATGCAGGTTATGGCCCAGATTGGCTGCTATGTCCCTGCCGAATACGCATCGTTTCGCCTCACCGATCACATATTTTCGAGAAAGGGAAGCAGCGATGACATTGAAACCAATTCATCAACATTCATGATTGAGGTAATTCCTTTGGACCAAAGTGCTACATCGTATTGTTTTGCATAATTGATTTCTGGCAAAGAATTAGGGTTTGGAAAAAAATCTATTTATTGTGCACATTCTGAAGTCCACTCATTGTGATGACCATGTTATTGCTTCAAAAATAGATGAAGGAGATAAATTACATTTTAAGAACGTCTACGGATACATCGTTAATCATAATCGATGAACTCGGAAGAGGTAAGACGTCGTTTGGCACGGGAAATGCACCGTCAAATAATGCAAGGCATTAATTGTCTCGTTTGCGATGAAGGTACTGGCGTCGAAGAAGGCATCGGACTTTGTTACGCCATTTGTGAAGATCTTCTCATTTCGAAGGTGCCTATAAATAAGTCGTTCGTCTTCAAAATGAGGCATAGTATGGCATCCTGCCCAACTAACCTAACTGTTTTGAATTACACTCGTGTAGAATAATGATTGTTTTTCACTCTTGTTTCTCAGGCTTTCACTTTGTTCACCACCCACTTCATGGAATTGACCAGCCTGGACAGCGTTTATCCCAATGTTTGCAAGTGAGTCGAATATCAATTAGCATGGATATCCTTTCGAGGCTTAATTCGACGCCACGCCATCCAAATCAGTGCGCTACAACAGAGTGGTGACCAAACTCCACGGTGCACTAAAATTCTTACAGTGGAGGAAATCTTACGGGAAAATGATGCGCATCGAGTGGAGATGATGCACGTTTTGTTGACTTAATCGAGTGTTAATTTCCGCCTTCAGCTACCATTTCAAGGTGGAGCATAGCGACGGTGGAGATGGCGTTGCGCAGAGGCTCGTTTTCACACACAGCATCGAACGAGGACTGACTCGAGAATTAAATTACGGTAAGCGATTTGTTCAGTTTATTTGATTTCATTTATTCATTTTTTTTTTAAATTAACGCAGGTATTTCTTTGGCCGAACTGTCCACTTTACCATCGTCGATCGTCAGAGAAGCGAAGGACTTGGCACGATCCGCATGCCGACAATTTCACGTAAGAAACTTTCGGTTTTATCCAATCCTAGCCGAGTGTCGCAGAAATCCAAATTCGCCTTCTTTTCTGTCTCGGGCGTAGAGAAATAGCGAAAAGCTAAAGAAAGAAGCAGAGGCGAGGGCCACGTTCACCTTGGCTAAGAGATTAATTCAGGTGGCAAAACATTCCAAGCTGGAATCGCGAGAATTGATCCCCTATTTGACCGCTATCAAGGACCAGTACTTGCGAGAGACGGGAGCTTCAGGAAAATAGTCTCGACCGTTTTAGAGCTAGCTGTCGACGCATTACGAGGCACATTCCCTCATCCTTCCAACCCCCTTCCCACTCCTTACAGACGCCTCTCGCATCGATGGTGCAGGCCCTGCACGCCGCTGTTCGCAATATTCAGAAGCCCCGTTTAGCTACGATGCAATCGTATTCCCTCATCGTGGACGCACATTTCTAATTTCGTGCGTGTCCATTTTCCGGTCAGCACTCTGGGTGGTATCATCTGCCCGCGGCTTTTATGATCGTCCCCATCCTTTATCCGAGTATACGTGAACTTCCCCCGTCTCTCTTGATTTTTTTATTTTTATTTTTTTAATTTTTTCGTCGTTCT
>JAQIXS010004937.1:0-13789 GCA_034700785.1 Rossiulus vilnensis
ATGAACGCTGTCTTACGCGACCGCCTAAATGTGATCGTTCCTGCAATGCAAGCACATTTTTTTTATAAATAAACGGGAAATCTTTACAACCAATTGTATACTGGGCTATTTGAAGCAAAAGCATGTTATTTTCTTGCCTAGTGGGCATGTTTTTGGATCAGCCTTAATATCACTACAGCAATGTTCAACTTTATTTCTTAACCCATTTTGTGTTGATAAGTAGGCTCAGATCAAGGTTTCTAATTTCAGTTTTAAGAAACGTTCGCCTACGAAGTTCCTGTAATATTTTAGGCGAAAATTAATATCTTGCACTGGTATTTCGTAAAACATTTGGCCTATAATCAATATTTAAAATACGAATGCCCTGAAATGCAGATCCTGGCGTAAAAAAAGTAATTGTAAAGCCTGACAGACTATGGTTTTACTGAGTTATGACATCCTGTTCTTGTGCGCTACTAGCTTTTTGTAAGCTGTGAAACAAATCGCACCCTCCAATTCCTAAGTTTCAAAAAAAGATCCCTGCCAGGATCCCCCCTAGATGCAAAGTTAGAACGGAACAGGCGCCTCTCAGAAACTCTACGTTTTGCAAAATCCCACTCTCCCCATCTGTGGAAAGATTTAGTCCTGTTCCCTATGCTACCTGAGGTAGGCCTATTTCATTTTAGATTTGGTTAACTAATTAACGTTTTCGTTATTGCACCAAGTTCTCCAATTTGTTTCAAATGCACGCTGGGATTTTATAAACGTTTGATTTTTGACCGTAGAATAGAGGATGTCATAAGTGCCACAGTTCATTGCTATCAAACTAACAAGCATCATCAATCCATGGCCAGCTTTAATTTAGCAATTACTAGTACAGATTCATAGATTTATTGAGGGTGTACGTAGGATTGTACTTTGGAAGATATCATTTGATACCTTGTTGAAGTTATTACGTTTTTGAGTATGATATTTTTGCAAATGTCTTTCTACTTGCTAAAGTGCACAAAATGCTTCCTGAAATTCCCAATATGTGTGTAAAGTTTAAAAAACCCGTTCATTTGCACTCATTAAATATTCAGTCATTTTGATTTGTTTCATAGTGCGTTTGCATCATGATTGCTTAATTTATTTCCCCTAAGTATGGAATTGGGCGTTCACTTAGTGGTAAACCCAGGACCTATTTTTCTATAAAAAAATGGTCCTGAAATTTAGGAGCAGTTGTTGTCTCTCGAGAGTTAAAACTTGCAAGAGGACACGGAACTGAAAATGTTGTCAGAGAGTTACTGCTGTGATTCCCTGAGAGAAGGCACCACATAAAGGGCATGTTCCGGACTGGGTATATTCGTGGCTCTCAAGATTCCAATCTTTAGAATAGTTGAGGGTGCTGTCAGACAAAATGAGCCATTACATAATAAATACATTTGTTAGAACGATTTCATTGCTAATAACGGTTTTGAAATATATGACCATATTGTTTGGCACCCCCTCATCTGTGTGCAATAAGCAGGATGATGTTTTGAAACCAGTTTACCTTGAAAAACCCTGCAGTTAGCCTTGAAGTCAACCAGCAGCCTATATTAGAGGTCCAACTATCTGAAAATGTGGTCATCCACGTGTGGTCTTCACCCTCACCTCATTCCAGTGACTGGAATCAGTACTGGAATGTACTTCACCCTCATTGCAATTCAGTGACTATAATGCGATGAGGGTGAAGGACGTTTAGCTGAAACTTATTTTTGTGGGGCAAGTGTGGTTTGAACAGTATTTTTTTGGAAAATTGTCCTGTTTTTAGTTTTTTGCATTTCCTCAAAATGATCTCTCTTCTTTCAGGAAATCATCGAGTTTCCTTGCCTAAAGCTCAATGGCAAAACTATGGACGTGGAGGCCAAGTTCCACCAGTATGTGCAGCCAAGAGTGCACAAGCTACTTACGTCTTATTGTACAGAGGTAGAGTATTAACCCAAAGCGTCATCTAATGCGTAACACTTTGTGTTTGCCTCCCTATAAGTGGCATTAGATGCAAGTTGCAACCAGTATTGTTCTGGGATTGCACTTCAGCATCATTCGTTACTGTGATGAGCAGCTAAGCTTGGTTTGGCTCTGCCCCAGCTTTTTCCAGGATGGACTGGAGGTGAATAGTCAGAAACCACGACAGATTGCACGACGACCTTGAGTGCAATTGATGTTTAAGCATTCTCGTTCAATGGGCGAATGGGATTTTTAATTCGTGTGAGGCTATTTTTCGAGCTTCTTCCTGGTCATCGTTTAGATCGGATGAGCTCTGTCAATTTTGCCCTGTCATCCCTGACAGGCCTGATCCCAGATTACATGTTGTTGAGCTGTGTGCAGCCCAATGATGAATGTGAAAAGAACAATTGGTTTGAATAATGACATTCCCTGGGCGTCAAAATCGTGCATTCAATATGTTGTCGTGGCCCGAAAAGTTAAAAAAAGGAAGAAGACACTAGAATTGGTTGAAAAATACCAGCTTGACGGCTGTATGATTTAGGTTTAAGTAGTTTGCGATGATAAACACATAGAGCAGTGTATCACAAACGTTTTCTAGCACCTCATTCCGCAGATCTCGATGGTCCTTGGATTTGAGAAGCACTGGCTTATAGGGTACAGAATTAAGGCCAAGCTGGAAGAACCCCCTCCATGCAAATAAATTGCACATTTTTGCTTTAAATGCTCATTATAATTACTAAATATATTTCTTCAGTGGCGAACTGGTTGTCTGCTAAGGCATTGGCTATTTTTCTCATAATTTGTTGGAGAGGTTTCTTGAATGGTGGGAGAATGTTGTTTAATGTAGCTGCATTTTTAAAGAACTGGCATTAAAAATGGCTGAAGGAAGTGTAAAAAAATGTAAACATGATTGCCAGGTCTCGCTCTAAAATGGGTTATTTTATCATTTTCATAGTTGACTGGAATTATTCAAGATATGGTGGACGACCAGCCGGAGATTGGAGTAACGCTACAGGCGAGACAATGATTTCAACACCTAATTAATAATAAATAATTGAAATTGACAATTTGGAATTCATGCGAACTTTTTTTTTTTGTAGAAGTTTGATAAGTGGATGCGAGCAGAGGGCGCTCTGGATGAAGGCGTCAAGATTACATTTGTAACGTGCGGTGACTGGGACCTGAATATCATGTGAGTATGTGGGGTTAAAAAATAAAATTTAGATTATTAATGTTTAACATTCCTTATGTCTCCATGGGTTGATGAACCTGTTATTTCATTGGGGAATTTTGCCTGTACACTTAATTTTACTTATGAATTCGGATTTTATCTTACTTGACGGCAATAATATTGAAAATATTTTTTTTATTTTAATTTATTTTCAGGTTGCCTAATGAATGCGATTATTTTAAACTTCCTATTCCTCCTTATATGAAGTCATGGATCAATATAAAAAAGGTAGTTAAACAAAGTTTCAGAAATTGTAACGTAGCAGCTAAAGTGACATCGTAGAGCGATTTGTTAGCCGGTTTTGTAGTTTCTTTCATTAATCTACTTGTTGGCAATATCCATTTGGTAATGGCAGTAGTATTTTTCTTTCTTTTACTCCCTCGATATCGACAGCCATTCGTTAACGTCACTGGAATTTGGCCCAAAGGTCTTCTTCACATGATGTCCATCGTGGGCCTGAAGCACGAAGGACGGCTCCACAGCGGCATTGGTAAGTGTCCTTTTTACCCAGATTTAACAACTTGATATAAGTCTAAACTTTCCCAAAATTGTTCTGTTCACCACATGCTGAACAGGGTAATGTACTAAACCTAGATGTAATGTTGAAAAGTGGGCTGAAATTAATCATTTGCCATGTATTTTTGGAAAACCGGTATATCCCATGTAGTGTTGATAACCTAATGAACGTTTTCGAAAATGAGTTTGTAAAAACGCTTCCTAAATTTCGTGTTAGAGAGTGTTACTTTGAAGATGAAAATCTTCAATAAACATTAAAGCTGCAAAACTAGTGATATTTCAGCTGTTTTTGTATCATCGTTAGGAGGCAGGGAATGCTTAGCTAGTTGGAAATAAACAGGCTATAGGCCTACTATACTGTAGAAATATTATAATTTATTAATGGAACATAAAGAAACCATAGTTAATAGTATCAAAGTGTAATTTTATCAAATATAAATTCAAATATAAAAAGTAATCAATGTAGAGATACTGTAATAGGTTCATAAATAAGGTCTATTTTTTTGAAAACATCACTATTGCTTATATATCGTTTATAACACCAAATTGTTCTCCCAAACGCTTGTTTAAAAAACTAAAGTGGATCTACATTTAAGTTAACGAGTTTTACGATAAAATCTGCTGATGCGAGCCTGATACACGTACAAGGTGTTACCATCCATTTCCCAAGACGTTATAACGTTTATAGAGCTGTCTGTGAAATTGTTGGAATTAGCAAAATTCTATGACTGTATGTTCATGACTTAGCGTGCTAAGGAGCTGAAGAATAGAGGTCTTAACACTGTTTTTGTTTTTAGACGACTGCAACAATCTGGCCAAAGTTATGAAGCACCTTCATGGCAAGGGTTACGTCTTCGACAACACCGGACAGAGGGAGTAGCAGTAAACGTAGGACAGTCTGTTTATTCTCTTCATTCTTCTTCTGATGGCTTCCATATCAGGGTAGATGGGTCTCAATCACTCAGACATGATTCTGAAATTTGGAAGGATTTCACTATACAAACTTTTGGATCACTGTTTTGTCACATGCCCCAACGTATTACCTTGGACGCCACTGGCTGTAGACCGTATCGGTTACTCCGAAGAGGACGTGTGGTGTTGATCCTGCTGTGAAAATAGTGATGAATGCTATCGTTGTAAACCTGATAACTTGGGCAACTAGGTACAAGTAAGCGGATGCTTCTAGAGCAAATTAAAAAAGAAATGTTCCTATGTGGTATGCGAAGAACATATCAAACAGCTTAGCAGAAGAGATGGCAGATCCGGTGAACGTATTTGTAAGCCTACAAAAGTTCAAAAAATTAAGAAAGTTTTCAATGTTAGGGAAAGCAAGCCGCACCATCACGTTGTAGTGGTTATTTTGGAAATTGTGTAATGTGAAATTGTTTCTTCTTATGTACACATTTAGGTTTCTATGCATTCATCAAAAATTAAGGGTGGTAGCACTAAAAGCATATCCTGGAAAAAATGTTAATGATTAAGTATAATATATACAGTGGCAAACTGTTATCGGAGGTAACATCAGCTAATCGAGATGCAACTGTAGTTTGTACATTAAAAGCTTTTTTAATACATGTACATAGTAAATACGGAATAATATTATGAAAAAAACTTAACAATAGCTTGTTAATGAATCATTTTAATCAGGTTTAATCACATTGAATGGCCTCTAAGGCATATCTGCCAAGCGTATCTGCTCGCCACCTCAGTTAAGCCGAATATCAGATAACCAATCCTGGATAATTCGTGCAAACAATGCGTGTAACGAAATTTTGAAAACAGCATTTGTTTGGTTTATTTAAAAGTTGGGGAAATTTGTGACATCTTTTGACAAGTGACACTTTGGTTAGACCTGACACAATCCCAAGGGCACTTGTGTTTTTAGACAACAATCATTTTAAATTAAAATGCACTTATTTTTTTAAAATGTAGAAGTTTATAGCATATTCAAAGCAAGTTAAAATGCTGATCATTTTTGATGCTGTGTACTGGTGGTGAAACTTCACTATGGGCCATTTGCACGTATTGCAGGTTAAGGGGGACTAACGGTGGAATAGTTATGGCAGATGCCACCAGATAGCGCTGTTTGGCATAATCAATGGCATAATTTGAACGTCACTTTTTAAAGTATTAATGCATGTATCGTTAAATGTAGCGATATTAAATGACAAAGAAAGGATAACTTGAGGTCAATCAACAATGTAAATGTTGTAAAAAAGTGTACAACAATTTGAAATTAGTAAAAACGATGAATTATTATATTTTTCTATTTTGCCACACGATGGTGCCATGTTGCACACTTGACCTCGACATGAACTTAACATGGCAATTAAGTCGTTTTATGGAAATGAAATTAAGGTTTTAGAATAATTGTATTTGCTGTATGAGTTAAAATGAAACCTTAAATTTTAAAAGAAATGTGTTTATTAGTGTCATTTAAATTATAGTCAGTCACAGTTTTAGTCCGATCAGCTATACGGTGTGACTAACTCACGCGTCATGTAATTCCTCATGTTTGATAATTTTCTTCTCGAAATAGCCTTTAGGTAAAGTGAAAACGTCCAATCGCAAGGGCAATGGCATAATTGTTGTTTGTATTTTTATTTATGTCAAATTAACAGTCAACATAATTGCTAAAAATGCATTTTTCAGTCGCAAATGTGACTTCATTTTCACCAGAAAAACAAGTTATATCTACATGTACATGTAGAAATAAATCCAGTTTTCTGTGCTGATTTTATGAAGAACTGGATTATGCCCTTTATCAAAATGAACGTAATGATAATCGATAATGGTAACGTTCCAAATTTTAGAAGGAATAACGTGCCCCTAGATGGTGTTGCTAGATAAGGCAGTAGCAAAAACCTTTAGCAAGATAAGGGTGAGATAAGAAAGCAAATAAATAAAAATTGCGTGATCTAATGTACATGTATTTGCCTAATTTCCCAGGGATATATAAAAACATCGTTTAAATTCATGTATAGTACAGTATGATTTTTACTGCGAGAAAACAGGCGTTCATCCGCGATGAGTTTCGTAATTCGACTGAAATACACTGTCACAGGCTGTGCCAGCATACTGATACGATTTGCTGCATGGATCACAGTCCTTGAAGCTAATATCGAATAATTCGCCAAGTCCCAGGCAGCCTGGGATAGGTTGTAGATAGGTATCCGATGTGTCGAAGGTCGAACATTTTTTTTGGCATGGCATCAAAGTGACGCCTGGCATCGATGGGATTTGGGGCTTCAGGGTCCGGTACTCCCAAGAATTGACGAAAGTGCATGTCCCATCATAGGACGTTAGAGTGTATGGACTGTACGTGTCCTGTAAAATTCTGGCGACCGGACGGCGCTGAGTCTCGTGGATTTAGCGAGTAGATGTATTTGTCTACTGACATGTCGATGGTGGAGGGAGCTCGTGAGGCGATAGGACGATGCACCGATGGCTCTGGAGATGCAGGAATGGCGTTGAAAGGGTCGAGCAATTGAAGAGGAACCAACGGGCCCTCCAGAACAGGCACGAATGGACGTAGACCACGTGGAGGGGGAACAGGTGACGGCAGGCGACTGAGCGCGACAGATGGGCACAAGCTGTCCAGCTGGGAAACACTAGAACTGACATCAGCATCGTAGTCGCAGGAGGACACCCAGTCCATGGTAGAGCGACCGCTGGACGCCTGGTCTATTGTCGAAATAAGCGATAGTGGGCGTTCTGGGATCTGAGCCTGGAGTGCAGATCAACACTCCGCAAGGAGATCGTGTGGGGTAGTTGGCTTGGTGATAACGGTGTTATCTGTGTCATTGCCGGTGGACTCGGACGCTTCATCCTTGGAGCCGTCCGAATGACCAGTAAGAGTTGGAGGACGTGTGGGACCCCCAGTGGCCAGATTGACCTGATGTTTCAGGCCTTCCACGTACGCATTAAGGAACGCATCTATAAGCACCCCCATAAGCCTCCAAGAACGTAACCTAACCGTTCCGAGTCTCGGGTGGACACCTATCATCGCTCCCACCGCAGCCATTCACACTCGTCCGCGCTCAACCACCTCCGATTCCAACCCTGACTCATTCCTGTTCTCGCTCCTCCTCTTATCATCGCCCTTCCAGGGATACTGGGGGTCGCTCCTATCACTCACGGGAACCCCTTGGCGATCACGCCGGATTGGCACCACGTCCACCTCGCCCTCTGCCCCTTAGCGCCATTAATGCAGACCCCCCGCCCTATCCCCAGAATCACCCAAACAGTCGCCCCCCTCCCCCAGGGTGCCGCCGAAAGATGTACCCTTCATCTTCTCCGATGAGTGTCGCCTGGTCTTCGACCAATTGAAGGTCATTCTCTCTCAACCCCTTGTGCTAGCGCAACCTGACTTCGCTAATGCGAAAGGCGCGAGAATGGCTCACCTGCGCGCTCCTGGGTTAGCCATGCGCAGGATGCGGCGTTCCCGGGGAAAGTCCCAGGCAGTTAAAAAATACCTGGCAAGACTTACGTGGTTGATGCGTTTGTGAAGAATGTTTTGATACTTCGACAAGTTTGATAACACTTCCTATTGATTCCATTATTTTCTAAAACTAACGAATCGTGTACGTTTTTGGATGCAGCTTCTTCCGATGGACATTGTAGAGGAGATTAGTCAGTAAACATAATCTCAGAGTTAATGTCCATTAAGGTTGACAGGCTGAATGGTAATCTCCTTGTTACCTCAATCCTGTTTAATCCGCATTAATCCTCCCGGTTGGGAGAATTTCATTCAGCTGATTCCGAATATTGGAACAAATATTGAATATAGAAATAAACATTTTTCGTTTCCTTTTTACATAATATTTTTATTAAATTCACGAAAAACAACTGGGCTCATAGCCCTTACAAAAGAAAAATGTGGGAGAATGACAGCATGTCACTCATTAAAATAACAGGTGGGAAGAGAATGAAAGCAGTTCCCCAGCTGCTCACTAGAGGCACTGGGGGGCAGATGGTCTAGACTTTTTCTGGACCTCTCTCTAGAGGGTTCAACGCCGCTCGGGGTCTTCCCCTCGTTTCCTTCAATGTTGAATGCCATTTCCCGTCCAACTTTCTGCTGCTTGACCTGACTGTGCCGTCGGCAGATGTAACTTCGAATTTCGGTAGGGAAATTCGAAAGGCATCGTCTGCAATGTACAAAAACGAGATGCGCACTGAAACATTTCCAAACAGAAATCCGTGCTTGACAATCCACAAACGGTAGTTTGTACAATTACTTGACTAGACCAATTATAAGCATGAGTGAATTCCTTATGTCAACATTAAGTTTGCTTTGCAATTTCAGTAAATTTTCAGTTTCGCATGCACAAACGCTATGGGCATCAAATTCGATAGAAATGACACTTGTCTTTATGGCAGTTGCCTTTGGTCAACTCCGCCCAAGGCAACACATAAATTTCATCAATGATAATTGTGAAAAAAAACAAGACTAAACCGCAAAGGGAACATTAACACAATACAATGAATTACCCTATCTCACTGTTTTCGGCTGATCTTAATTTGCACGATTGTCACACGCCTGATTAGTGAAAAACTTTCTACGCGAATAATTACCCAACACATACACCATGCCGTGGTTATTCGAAGCTTCCCGAAAATATTTTAACGCTAAAGAGCGATCTTTCCCGTGAAAACCCGAGGGTATGGAGGAGATGTGCAAAAACTAGAAAAAAACATTTTGGAAACAACGCTAAGCGAGCTGGCTGCTATCGCATTGGGCAATGATGCATACAAATTGACTTGTTTGTTCGAATTTATTGGCTGTTTATTTATTTTGTAGCCAAAGTGGGTTGCAATTAGGTAATTACAGTGATGGCTGTAACGCACGAGCACAGTTTCATATTGGTTTCTATCTGACACTGGGAAATGTAATATAATTTTGAATGAAAATAATTCTCATACTGTTTATTGTTTATTTCATTCGCTCCCCAAAATTATACGATGAAATTGTTCTTATCAAATTTGAACAGCAACAAACGTTATTTTGCAAGTTGCAAGAAGTATTTTTTGGTATTTTTTTTTGGCAGCGCGAGTGCTTGCAGTAACATAAGCCAGCTCATAACGGGTAATTGACATTTGTACCTTGTTCAAAGTCGGTGGGCTTACCTGCAAAATTGAACACTCTTAATGATAGGCCTGTTCTAAGATGCGTTAATAGATGTTTTATTTTGTATTAACTTTCGCGAAAATCACAAACGCTCAGCAAGTCATTGTTTAAAAAATCCCACAATACATGCTGTGAAACAACTATTTATTTACGCAATTTTTTTAAGAGAATGGCTTGCATAGTCTCCAAGTAGCTGGATGTTTTAGGAAAAAAATAAGGCATTTACTAGGAAATGTACTTTATATTAAAAACATTTGATTAAAAAAACAGCGATTATTAGACCATGAGCCATGAACATGCAAAACGTATGAAGTGCTTCACATGTCCATTCTGCAGGGTGCATGGACTGACCGTCCACTCCTCGTTGGCGTTATATTTCTGGCGATAAGAGAATGTGTTAGGCTGCTACAAGAGTCGGTGCTGTCATCATCATCATCCTCCTCTCCGCTTTCTATTGTCTCTCCCTCGCTTGACATTACCATATGATCTGAAGTGCTGATGTCCAGATCTAAATCCCATGTTTTTCTTTCATTTGGTCTATTAGTTTGAACTTGCATTATTTGCTGCCGGGTCCTCAAAAATCCAAGCAAATCTCCTTATTTGATAACTAATCAGTTTTTAATTATAGTTAGAAATACTTATTTTTAACTAAGTAGAATTAGATTAAACGTCAGTTTGTTTCTTTTAAAAACAGTATAGGAGTTTATTAATTCTTAATTCTAACTGGGGATTTGCCCCCTTACAAATAGGTGATTACAAAGAACAAAGAAAATCTAGCCTGGAGGGAAACACATCCGACCAAGTTAGCATTCCCAGGACAAGTAGGCAGATCCCCGAATAATGCAGGGGTTTAGTGCCACATTCCTTCCCTCCCCCTCTTTTAGCGTCGATGGAGGGAAGAGCACATCTCCATCGTTGAACCTCTTCATACCTCTCCTCTTTCAAGCCATCAATCATTATCAGCCTGTGAAGGCATATGGGCGCTGGAGGCATGGAGAAGGTTCAAATCACGCTTCTGCCACTTGGTGCGCCGATTGCCTGATACATCTAAATATTTCTGCAATCAGCGCTATTAATTATAATTTTAATTAATAAATGCAAAATACTATTTTCCTAACCTGTAAATAAGAAAGATAAACGTTATTGCATGCACAACGCGCTTTACAGTAAGCTAAACGCTTTCCGTCATACGCTGGTTGATTCATGACTGACCTGGTCAATCGTATCACCCACACTTACATTGTCAATGTGCATATATTCTTGAAGGAATGTGCATCACCAGCAACGTATGGGCACTTAACTTCCAGTAGCCCGTCTTCTTCGATCAACCCATCTGGGCTAGTGCAAAGAAAGGGATGTTGCTCATCCACGAACAGGCCACAGCGCTGGACGTTGCTTCCCACGGCATTTTGATAAGCTTTGGCGGCTCTTCTTTCGTTATCCACTCCATACCTCATCGCTTGTGTTGTTTGATTTTTGCCATACAGCATCCTCGTTACCAGCTTTGCACACAACGTTTCTTTCTTTCGGCCAAAAATATCTTTGAAGTAACTAGACGGTATTCGTTTTCTTCTTTCCATCATCCACATTTCGTTGTACATCTGTCCTCGTGTTGCAGCCTCTAGGCTAGAGTTGCTGGTCACGGCAATAGCTTCGAGTAATTGGTTACACCGGATCTCGTAGTTCCTTGTCGGCAAATCATCCTGTTGTGGATTATCACCATAACTAGCATTGCCCCCGGCAGATAGAAAGTGCTGGTGTGTGTACCTCTCATTGAAAAGTAACTTCCTATTCGCTCTTTTCTCCATTTCCTTGCATTGTTGGGAACCTATAGCCTGTACGGCATCCCAGGGCTGTCCTGTAATACATTTAATAGTAGTGTTAAGAACCAGAAGCCGATCTGTTATAGTTAAGCACCGCTGCTTTTGCCAGACGTACCACTCCTCCAGCCTTTGAATAATCTATCCTCTGTCCTCCTATAGTCATGCACAGCATGCCCATAAACATTTCTGCTGGATTGCTCGTTGTATTGTATATAAGGGTCTTGGCATTATGACAGAATAGGTTGGTCATAACGTCTTGTATCTCAGTCATCATTCATGAGCTGAGAATGATTTCATGGGCTTCTCTGAGCTTGCCTGTACAGGGCCTTGCACAATCCGTGTGACACCCTAAAATGTGGTTTGGTCCATTCATTATGTCCTTTCTAAGGGCTTTTACCTCATCCACCGTAAGCGTTTTCATGATATCTATCGCATGCCTGAAGAGGGTCTTTCTTGCATGTTTAAACAATGGTGAGATTAGCTTGCTTAGTGTTGCGAGCCTGTACACCTCTAGGCCCAGGATACTTTTTCGTGTCGCCTTGTATTCTTTCGAGGGCCCTGCGATACTGTCTACAGATGTGGTTGGCACACTCAATCTTTAATATCTCATCACCATAGTCAAGCTGAATTCTTGCTTTTGCCATGGTGTTGGTGTCTCCGCTTCCTGTTATTCTAATGCACTTTACTTTATAGTACTCTTGCAGATGCTTCAGACCTTCTAAAATGATCTCTGACTCCATTGCTAACATGTAAGCAATTCAGAATTTACTTACAACACCTTCTTGACATTACATTTGACAAAATTGTGCATCCGGTAGTTGGACAGAGATGGTAAGCAATGGTACCCCATTAGAAAGTTTATGGAAAGAAAGCCGTACAATTCTTGAACAGCATATAACTTTTTTAGGTAAACGATGTGGTCACATATGTCCTTGCTACAGAATATTAGAAAATAATCCACTGGGCACGTGCAACCACGAAAGAAATCCTCAACTAAACCTAATAATATCATACTTATCAGAATCATTCAACAGAATTGCATCATTGGTTTGAAAACAAATTTACCAATATGTTGACCAAAATCTGGAATAGATGCCAAATTTACTGTATCACAATCTCTGGATATTTTCTGTGAAATCAGTGTTTGTTTGTGAATCGAGCATTTTCTGTTTAGAATTTCGAACCTCTGCAGCAGTATCAGTTGATGAAGATGTACTCGGCTGAGGATTATCTTTAACTTCATTCGTATCAGGTAGTGAAAAAAAGTATTCTTGTGCCTGTTCAATTGTCAGTTTTTGGTTGTTTCGTTTTGCTATTATCTGTAAATGGATATGCCATACTGGTATTTCATTCGCTAAACAGCCAACGGTACAGGAGAGTAGCTCCACGAAAATGACAATATTATCCAAATATGTTGGTCAAAATTTAAAGTAATGGAATGAAGTAACTTACCAATAACTAATTTAAAGATCTGCTAAGAAATTTTAAATGAATCCCACTCTGCAACTGGTAAATGATGAGCATAAGTCAGCAAATTATTACCCAAGTGCCATTTGCATTTAGAGTCGTTTCAGCTTTTAATGCAATGCATTTTGGGATGGAAAGGTTAAGGGCTAAAGCGCCTCTACCTATTTGATTTTCTATATGACCTGCAATGTACCATTGGCCTTGCAGCTTTTTATTTCCATTAGATAAAAAGTATAGGAGAAAAATAAGTGGTACTCTGGAGTACCGTTGAACGTGAAAGGGTTAAGTCATCAGAGGTAAACTTAATCTACTTTAAGAGAGTCATATTTCTTTCACAAAATCAATCAAGCTCAATTTTCTTATCAGTGCACTTGTATTTATACTGGTTACAAAGCTATTAGATAAAATGTGACCAATAATTAAACATTGAAATATCATGTGACAAAAGCTATACATTATTAAGCAGCAACTATAATCATTTTTTGTGCATTAGTTTAGCCAAATGATAAGAAATGATCATATTTAATTCAACTCAGTACCCTATTATCACCAAAACATATGATATGTAATAGGAGGTGAAAGTCTTAAACCCTAAATCATTAAGCATTTATTGCTTTATTGGGTGTTCACCATCATCATTGTTAAATCATATTGTATTGTTGGTTAAATAGTGTT
>JAQIXS010004938.1:0-13786 GCA_034700785.1 Rossiulus vilnensis
GTAACAGTACAACAGGTTACTGATATGTGGCGATATTAGCAAAAAAAACGTTTGTGATATCACTAACCATACTGATTTCAGTAGTCCAAAAAACCACTATACATGTACATACAGTATAGTAATATCAGCATAGAATCATATTGATATCAGTAGACAATCACATGCTGATCTTTTCACCAGGGAAGCTGGACATGTGGGAAAATTGATTTTCATAATCGGACTTATAGTAGCTGATGATTTTTTGAAAAGGGGTTTCCGCTCCTTCATTCTGGGCCAAATATTTCATAAAATTCGAGCTAACGTCTGGCAGGCAGGTGGGCACGTCCGATGTAATTTAATCGGTTTATTTGCACCTAGCGCCAGGTCCTGCCACGGGTGCGTGCGTGGGGCCAAAACCAGTTTAGGCAGATGTCGCATGCAACTTTTCAGGTGTCCGAAACTTTTGTTTACACTCACCTAAATTGCCAGTATAGAAGAGCAGGTTATAGTTGACAGGGTCGTTAGGTTTACGATATGTGCATTTCCGTTTATTAAATAAATTGCATACCGTGATCTTCAAAAACACAAATGTTTTTTGTGTCAAATTTGTTTCTTCCTGAAAGGACCGTTCATTAAGGACGTCTTAGGTAGGTGGAGGATAGAGGGTTCAAAAAAAAAGGTGAAAATAAAGGATTGAAGAAGAGATTGGACGTCAACCTTGGTGAAAAGATCAGTATGTGATTCTCTACTAATATCACTCAGTTATCCTTATATAGTGGTCTTTTTTTGGCTGCTGATATCAGTATGCTTAGTGATATCACTGTGTTTTTTACTAATATCACCACATATCAGTATATTGATCTTTCGACCAGGGAGGCACAACAATGTAGCTATACAAAACGTTGAGAATAGATGTGTCGTCTTGGCTTTTGTTGTTTCTCTCCAATACTCCCAACAAGCAATCGTCTTTCTTCGCCCTGGAAAACTTTGAGAATTTTTGGCGCCGATCGCACTTCCGCCCTCGCCAACAATATCAGTTCATAGTCTTTTTTTTCATGTTTTTTTTCATTTTGTACTTCGAGAAACACGATGACAGTGTATTAGGTGGCATATTCAAGCCCCATATATTGCGCGCAACGAGTAGCATCATGGGGACATGCGACCAAGCGACGGTGTCAAAAAAGTGATTCTTTTAGGAAGAACTTTGAAAAAAATGGGGCAAAACTGGTGAAAGACAAACTTATTCATGTCCCGTGTCTCGTGTCTCCCATGTTAGCTCGCCTTAATTTTGTATCTAGCTCCGGGGTTCCCACTGGCCCGGAAAACGAGGAGAAGTCAGGGAAGTTTGGAATTTTCATGCAAAACGTCAGTGAAATTTTCATCAGCTTTATCAGCGAGGACTTTTATTTCGCTGTTTCGCAGGGATGAGCTATCCCTGATGGAAAGATACTGATATCACTAGTCCAAAGACAATCTCGTTACTGTTCTCGCCCGTTAAGTGAATGATTTATACGCCAATATCAATAAAATGAATTTAATATGATTGATTGAGTTATATTTTCCAGGTATAGACATACTCTATACAGATATAATATGATGACATATATGGACAGTTATGGATTTCCATAAGCAATATATTGGCATATATGGATATGAATGTGCATATGCATGTAGGTCCATTTAGGGCCTGGTTGACCCGTACGTGGAAGAAGGTGTACACGTATCTTTATGCATGATACATACTTGCTTTTACCACCCGGGAAGTTGAGGTAAGTTGAGAATTTATTTGGTGGGAACCCCGAGTTCACATGTGTGAAGAAAAAAAAATTAAAACATTGATGTACACGAGCTATATGCACGTACGTCGTCCTTCAAACAGCGGACTTTAGGATCCTGCACCCCCTCTCTAGTCCATGATCGTCCGATTTGCGTGAACCCCCCCACCCTCCGCCCACCTTTAGACGTCTTTTATGGACGGCCCCAAAGCGAGATAACTCTGCAGGCCTACTTAGTAAGTAGCAATAGGTTAAACCGCATTCACTTTCCGGCCATTTTCGGAGGCTGAGAAATGTTCGTGAAGCAGGCAGCAGGTACAATGTAGGCAGGTAACAACTCGATTTGGACGGCGATAAACGTCAATTGCGCGGCTTTTAATTTATTTCCTTCGTCTAGCAATTCCCATGTATTTGAAAAATTGTCCATCCTGGCAAGGCCAAGATGTCCTCATCGCGCGCCCGTGAGCTCTTTTTCCCGAACCCAATTTCGGTATCCTTTGATGCATTTTTACGCGTTTTTCATTTCACCGCAAACGTTTTCTCAACAAACGGACATCACCAAACGCCGATTACACATTTTTCCCTTTCCTTTTTTAATAAAAAAAAAAATGGCGGCATTTTTTTTTTCTTCTACGCTTATAAAAATGTTTGAAGAGAAATATACGAGACTAGGACCTTTAAACTAAATAAAACTTTTTGTTGGACCCTGAAGTGGACTCTGAACCCGGGGTTGGGTAGTCGTGCTCCGGGAATATGGCGCTCAGACTGAGGGACGCCACACCCCTCCCTGCCCTCGTCTTGAGATGGCTGCCGGAATGCGACTCTTGTCACACACGGAGTCATCCATCCATTGAAGCCTGTGGACCTCTGGGTGAATTTTTTTTTTTTTTTTTTGGTGGTGGAAACAATGAAGCTGACGAGCCATGATCGCATTACGATGTTCCGTCGCGATAAATTTCTAGGCAGTAGTTAAAAAAAAGATGAAGCGGTTTAAAATCAAGAGACATGGAAAACGCTTGTCCTCCCCACGTCACGACTTTAGTGATGTCGATACCATTTATTAAATATTTAAAATGTCGTGTAAAACAAAGCAAATATGGGTCATATATGGACGTACACTGCATGAGAAAGGGGATTCACATCTTCGATATGGAGTTATTGTCATGCTAAAAGTCGTCAAACGTTGATGACATTTAAAAAAAAGAATATTGATTTATGATAATTAGTTAATTTTTCATGATGTTTTTTTACATTGGTATTTTGACACAGATTCATGACTAAAAACATGGTTGCTCTTTTTTTTTTCTCCAATCCATAACTTTACATTGCAGTCTGAATAATTATCTAGAATCTTGACCGTACGTTTAGTTTAATTACAACACATTAAGGTATATAATTAAACCCTTAACTCATTTTTCCTAAATTTACTTCATTCATTTGTGTAATTGGCATTATCTCAAGACCTTTATCATATTTTTCATATAGATTGCCACACGCACTTATATTACTTAATCCACATATGGTTAGAACAGATATTGGCCACAGATGGACCTATATGGCCATATGCCATCCTTAATGACCATGTATCAACATATTTCAGATATACGGTATTCCTACCTAGAAAATATGATACCGGTAGGCTACGGTAACTTATATTAAAGTTAAAATTATATCTATATTAAGATTGTCATTGGTAGAAAATATGCATATTAGATATATATGGCCAAGTATGCAGCCATTTAAGTCCCTACCCCTTCCACAAGGGATATCCTTGATGACATAATAGGGAAGTGATTTGAATTTAAGTTGCATAACAAATTTTCTATATTTGGCCAACACGTATGCAATCATAACAAGTGCATATGACTTTATTTATATACATGTAAAAGCTGTCATGACCATAGCGATTTCAATATGTGGCTCATGCATGTTTAGTTATGGCATAAATAACCCCATTTATGGCTATATTTAACATTGCTATACTTAATTCTAACGCCATCTGCATGTACACGTAATACAATGTACCGCATACAATAAGTTCTTCGGGAAAAGTTAAAAAAAGCATTTCTACCAAAGTTAGATGTCATTTAAAACCTGAAAATGTTTTTGTTTTTCCGATCTACACGATAACGAGCCATGGTCACAATTTTTTTTCTCTTGCATGTCAATGCCATGATTGACTGAAATTGTAATTAAATCGCGATTAGATATCCTTTCACTCGAATCGCTTTTTTTTATTTTGATAATTTTGCAGATCATCCTCCTCCATACATTTGGTATTAAAAAAGAGGCATGCAGAGGCGCGTGTGCTGCGGCTATTATCTATCTGGGCTATTGTGTCTCACATCTGAACGGTTTTATGCAAATCAAGTACATAAATCGGATGAATGAAACTGGAAGAATCAAATTTAAAAAATAATAATAATAATAAAATTGGTTTCACGCTCTCGTAAGCAGCGCGAACTACAGGCTACGTCGCGTTGCGATCCTTGCCAGGTATTTAAAACGAACCCTGCGATTTTATAACGAAAAAATACATGTAGTAAACATTCTGAGAAAAAAAATTATAATAATAAAAACGACGAGAACTAGATAGGGAAAAGTCATTGGACCGCGAACATTTTGTGCGAACTAAACATTTACCAAATAAATTTATGATAACGGAATTAAACGAGACAGGTGAGATTTAGATGACGAATATCAGCGATAACAATAGTAATAATAGTAAATAATGATAAAAAGTGCTTTTAAAAGGGCCTTGCATGGCGGCCATCTTGGATGACGACTTATTGGATAATTTCCCACAAAATAAATATATACTAAAATTAAAAGATTTAAACATCTATATGAAACGCATATTATTTTTATGTTTAATAGTGTAATAAAATTAATTTTTGCAGATATTTTTTTTTCATTTTTTTTTCTCAGAATTTTTCACCAAATAAACCTGTATAATTTGTAGTATTTTACCTATTTAAATAGGATCATTGATCCCTTACTTCTACCTGTATACACGGGAAGGATATGCTAGTTTACCTCTGTAAGTGGGATTAAACTTTAAATGCATGTGCATTGTATTAAGGTTTTTAAATGTACGCCTAATAAGGGTCAGCAATAAGGTTAATCGAAAAATATTGAAAATAAAGTTTAAGCTAAACAATCAAAAGCCACTGGATTTTTTTCATTAAAATGTTTGTTGCCTAATTAAAATTAACAATGAATGTATGTTTTAGCACGTTAATAAACGTTTCTTTATACATAGCGTGAACATGTATTACACTGTACTGTGTATAGATTTTAAAAAACCTCTATAATTGGGATTAAGTACCCTGGAACTTGTTTATATGGGAACTCGGGTATTTGGAGAAACCTCTACGAGTGGGAATTTTTAGACTGTCTCGTGAGATCCCGTTTATCCAGGATCGACTGTTGGGCGATATCACGATAAAATTATCGTAGAAATTTACCTAATTTCAGAATAGAATCGTATACTGATCTATTCACCATGGAGGGGAGGAGACAAGGAAAAGGTCGACCTTAAAAATCGGAAAAACTATTTCATTTACCAGAGCCTTGTCTAATGTTTGACAAGATGTCATTTGTACGTCATAACCGCAACAACGATTGACCATTCGATGTGGTCAGCTGCCCTCGGTCGCTATCTTTCTACGCAGTTTTCTGGGAAACCAAAATCAGGAGATGATTGTTTATCACTTGGTTTTGATTTTTTCATAGAAAAATCTCCAAATTCGAAGGCAAAATTCCTGGAATCTCTACACGGAATCGAGATGCTTGATTCAGAAGTCCGAAAATACACGCTAAGGAATTCGGCGATTTCCTAGAATTTTTTCCATTAGCAAAATAAAAATATAAACATTTTACCCAGAAACATTTTTTTTTTAAAGGGCCAAACTTTGCATATGCCATGATGATTTCTCTCTTAGGTCAACTCCCTCGCATTTTAAATCAATTGTTTTTTTCCCGGTACCTTTTTTTTAATTTTCTTTATTCGCATTTTTTTGTATATAGACATCGCAAACGCATCCGCCCGAGCTCATATATTTCTTATTTATTTACGTATTTTTCACATCCACCCCCCCTCAATTTCAACACGTTATATATTTCTTCTTCTTTTATATATTGCGGCCTAATAATGTATTATGCAGTACGAAGAGGATGAAGAGGAGGAGGAGAGGCAGTCTTACGATTATATATATATATCTGGTGAGACGCCTGCAATTTATCGCCTCCATATTTCATGCTGTCGATCTTTGACTGCTTAATTTAAATCATATTTTTCCCAAAGCAACTCTTATTTCGCCGCCCCATCCAACAACACACGGTAAGCGCTACCGATGTCTAAGCATGGAAGATACAACAGGATGTCCCGGACTGATGTTCACCCTTAACATTAGAAATAGAACGATGGAGTTTTAGAGTAAGGGGATTTTAACCGTTCGGCGTATCGGAAAGCTATTAATTTATTTATTTACTTGTTTTTAAATCGCGTGATTATTTGATAAATTTCTAAATTGGGACAATCAAAATTCGTATCGAGCATCACTATGAAAACGAAAGATTATTGAAATGTGTGCAAAAACTCGATATTCCACTAAAGACAATCTCGTTGCTGCTTGCATTCCATTAAGCAAATGTATTACGTAGCAATATAAGATTTAAAAATTTCTATAACGGCTATACTCGATCAATATTATTATTATTATTATTATTATTACGAGTTACTGTATTATATTTTCCAGGTATGAACATGGATAGAGATATGCGAAGAACGTAAAACGTAACTAGTATACGTATATGGAATAAGTCATATTTGCCCATATATAATCCATATTTACTTTTTTTTTTATCACCCGGTGCTATTTACAGAACAGTAGGCTATTGCCTTAGGATGGTCCTTTGGGTGGTCAAGATAGCCAGGTTTCACCGTATGTACACACACTGCATGCCCGAAACAACTAGTAGGAGAGAAAAAAGCTGCGGTCATTAATTGTTCAATGAGCCGTGATTTAAAACCGCGAGGGAGCGCCTTAGCCTCCTCCTTCTTTTCCCACAATTAATGACGAGTGTATTAGCTAGATGGCGCCTCCGCCCCCTGGTGGCCGCGCGTGTCTCCACCATATGCTGTTGCGATAATAAAGTCGTCACAATGGCGAATATTTCACGCACGGTCGGCGTCGCCACCAACGCCCCCTACGTGCGCTTTGCGTTTGGCACATCATGAATGGGCAGGGGCGCCCCCTATGGGCCCACCGGGGCCCCCCCTTGTTCGCATTGTCGGCTGGGAAACCCGGCAGGAGGCGCAGCGCGAAGAAAACTACGGTACAGAAAAAGGGAAAAATAAAAACCTTTTTAAAAAGGCGACATTAAAAAGGAAAAATATGGATTTCATATTGTGTCGATTGTTAGGACAGGGAGGGTGCGGGGGCCTCCGATGAACCCGGGGGTGACGACGACAATGCAGAATGCTGTATATGTACGTGAAAACGGGAGAGGGGAAAGTGTGAAGGACGCCATGTTGTGACCAGGGAAAAGTGTGTGAAAAATACGAACACAAAACGAGACTTTGGAAAGTGGGTTGTACCTCACTAAGTGGGATCGATTCCCGCACATTTGCACGCGTTGCATTCGAGGGCTTACACGGTGGATTGTAGAAAGACATTTGTCGACAATTTATACCCAGTTAACCCTTTGCTTAAGGGCGTTGGAGTTACACAGGGTGCCCCCCTTCAACCATTACCCCCTCCCCCCCCCACCATCCTCCTTAGGGCTGGGGCCGAATTGCGAAATGCTTGTAGAGCGAAACAAACCTATGTAAATTACGTAGGATACGATCTATATCTCTTTAAAAATTCACTTAAGTTGGTGGCTAAAAATGTACGAATTTAAATTCTGTTTAATTTCGAACTAATATTCCATTAGGCCAACGTATTTCTAAAAGAAGCGAAACAAAATGTCAAAACAAAAAACTTGAATTGCCTAGAGATTCGCATGACATCAGCTGAAGTTTGATCTCAAATTAATTCACTTTAAGCCAGCAGAAAAATGATCAATTTTGAATTGCTCATCCTTACAGAACAGGATGTCCATCCGTTGACCATTCAGGATATGCTCATATACATGCATACTTTTCGTGCACCCGGGACCCCTGACTTATTGAAACATTTGCAGAATTCCCCAAACTTTCCAAGGTTTCCCAGGCCCCGTGGAAACTCTGCCCCTCCCTTCATTCAACGTCCTCCAATGACGTCATTTTTAAATTAAAATAACGTCTATTTCTGTTAGAATATTCAATTTACTGTAAACGGCTTTATTATTATTCCATTTCTATTAAAATTGCGTCATTGAATTACATTTTGACGTCATTTCATTCGGAAATACCACGGGACATTATGACGTCATTTTTAGTCCTTTTTTTTAAATCATTGAAAACCACGTCATTTAAACCATAAGAAGAAGAAGAACTCCCTCCCTCCCCCCCCCCTTCCTCCTTCTCATATTCAAACAATGCACACGCATTTTCCAAAATTACGTGCTATAATTCATCGCTGAACGTGTGTTGAGCATGTGCGTGCACCGCCTGGCTGACCATTGGTCATAAATCTGAAACGATGTTAAATTAGTAGGAAAAACGCTAGACTTAAAAGCCTTTTTTTTTCTTCTGAGTTTCGTTTTCATTGTTAAGACGCCGTAAAGCGATCGACTGGCCAAAGCGCTCTGGGGATCCGATCCCCCGGCGCCGGGGTCAGCGGTCAAGCGGTCGGTCTGAGCCGCGTGTGCAAATATGAAAAACTTTAAATTTCGCCACCTGCGGCTTGATTAGTGTTCTTACCAGACGGTCATGCAAACCTTTCTTCTGGATGTTTTTTTTTTTAATAACGTGCATTCCAAATATCATTTTTTCGGTCAGTCCGAGAAGAGCGCCGTAACTCTCGAATAGAAAACGCTCATCAATAACCACATTATGCAGGATTGAGACCAATGAACTCAAGGCTGCACTCAATGGCAGTATTTAGTTCTAATACAGTGAAACCTGTCAAATTGACCAATCTACCTAAATGTATATTGGGCCGGGTTTTAGGGTCTCTTGAAAAAGCCTATACTGCTAATGTTAATTTTTTTTTTCTATATGTTGACCGCCTGCCTACCTTGACCGTTCCCCACTTTTTCAGGATCCCTACAAATACTATTGCAACACTCCGTATCTTGACTGCCCAAGGGTCAATTCACCAGCCCTTACCAAGTACACGTATAAAGTTAATCATCAACCAGGGGGAGGATGGAGGGGGTTTCACATGTGGATACTTGAGGTTAAAGGAGGTAAGGGGTGCAATTGTATTATGTGCTAATATAAACGAAATTTTAACTTTAATACACTAACGCGTATTATATTTTCCAAGGATGCAGAAACACGCGCATTTGACCACATCTGTAAACATGCACACGTTGACATAATTGGTGATATGCAATGTAGCAATGAATACGAGCATATATGGATGTATATGGCCAAATACGTCCATTTGTGGCCAATATCTGGTCTAACCACTTATGGAATAAGCCATATATGTCCGTGAATGGCGTTTAATTGTTCCACCTGGGAGAATACAGGTAATTGAGGACTGGACTCATTGGCAGCATTTATTTAATTTTTTTATTATTATTTAAACATTGTAGAAAGAACGATTTTGGGAGTAGCCCCTCTCCCCCTGACAGCCTCTAGTCCGGGATGGTCCTAGGCCATGGCGTGAGCCTCACACCCCCACTCCTCCAATCTCGGTCTCTAATGTTGAAAACATCGATATTAAAAAAAGTTGAGTTAAACAAGTCTTGTAGCGGTCCGAGAATTAACGTCGCTCCAGAAAAGCATTCCTCGCCGAACGTTTGTTTCGATGCCCCCTGGTCAACATTTCGAAAAAGAAAAAAAAATGAAATCCAGTTTTTGGAAATAAAAAAAAAAGTTGAAAATTTGTACGAGTGTGATGACATCTTTCCCGCAGCGGCTCCTTACATACGGATTCCAGTTGATTGTAGTACATCATTCGGAAGCAGTTTCCCACGAAACCAAAAATTATTCCTACAGGTAGTTTTTTTTAGGGGGAGGGTAGGCCAAAGGAGGAGAAGGCGGCAGCAACAATTCTTATCCCAGTCGCTTCCCTAACATATTTTATTGTGAAAAAAAAAAAGCGAGCAAGTCGTGCGGGACATTGTTTTTATATGTTTTCATTTTTATAAACTCGGCTTTAAAACTCAACGCTCGTTCCGATGACGTACGTTAAGTGCGCGTACTTAAAATATAGTGCGATTTTTTAAAAAAAAAATATATATATATTTTTTCTCCCATCGTCAAGAATTGGTCGAACATGATGATGATGATGATGATGGCAGTCAGTGCGTGCGTGTCAACCTTTTTATATCGGTCAATAAAACATGTCTCGCTAAGCACTTCCTGTTATAAGAATTCAAATTCCAACTTAGCGTGGAAAAATATTTCGAGAAATGCATTTTGGCCGAACCCAGTTCGCGTTTTTTTTTTTAAACTTTTAAATTTTTCTATTTATTTTTTAATGAGAGTATCACGATATACGAAAGTGTCATTTATTAATATCTTTTTTTTACAGCCACGTGTATATAGGTGACCAGAAGAGGACTGGTTCGAGGTGGGCAGTGTCACTTCCGTGCTACACACACTACACATTGGGATTACAGAAAGAGACCTAATCCTTAATTATTTATACATGGAAATAGGACACGTGATGTCAGTTTTTGGTCCTATTTTTTTCCTCTTCGTAAAGAGTGTCCATTAATGATGTCCAAATAAATTGAGTGAGGTCATTTGATTATACGCGCTACGTGGAGGGTGATGGGGATGAAGACAAAATGATGTCCATACAATTTTATGTCCCTCCGTTCCACATGCATTTCCTGTCCAATTTGCACGATTCCTAGGATGTAATGCATGCAAATTGTGCTTATATTTTGTTCAAAAGTGTCGCCGTGGGACGCCGGAATGTAACGTGATACGTCACATATAACTTCAAAAGTCATCGCATGAGTGAGTATTCGATCATTTTGAAAACTGGCACAAAAAAAGGACCCTGTTATGATCCATCCTTATCCTCAACACCATTAACTTCATCCCATAAAAATGTAAAGAAGGCACATTGGATACTCTATGTTAAAAAAAAAGAAAATTTTATATATATCTAATCATTAATGTCAAAAGGCATTATTATTATTATTATTATTCAAGTGCATACGTATATTGCTATTTTTATACACGGTATAGGGTTTATATATTAAAATTTCTCTGCCTTTTCGCCACAATTTATTTCGTGAAAATGTATAAAAATTTAACGAACGCTATACTCTTTCAGTTACTATGATATTACGTATATTTGTTCTATTTGCGACAACTTTGGCAATACTTTATTGGTATGAGAAATGTTACTTTTATTATTATCAGTATTTATGTTTTTATGTCTTTCTAACACAATTGAAACAGTTCTTGATTTAATAACAGTTCTTTTAATTGTTCGTGAGACATGTCCCGCATTCTAATAAACATTGCACTGGAGTTTTAATGACGTCAGATTGTTATTTCTATACGATTTTTATCGTAAGGGGATATTTGAACACGTTTTAAATAATGATATTTCAATTTGAGAACATGTTCTGTAGATATATTCGTAAAATACGTTCGATATTTTCTTAAATACTTCAATTTACGCGTTAATTTAATTACTTTTTTAGTATCCTCAATGACTCGAGGCCCACGAAATTTACTGCATGGGCCTCCCTCTCAACCATTATTAATTGGATAATTTGAGCCCTTAATACGAATTTCAATTTCCAATGACGAAATGATACAACAGGTCTTTACAGAAAATTTTCTGCGGTCGTCCATAAAATGCCCGTGGTCAGAGGTGGACGTTGGTTGATTTATAGGGGGTAACACTGTCCAAAAAGAAAAGAAAAAAAAAGGCTTTTAAAACGAGAAGAAGACGCGTGTCTTTAGGGCATCGCCGTTTTGTCTTAAGTGCCCAATGAAAGCCCGAACCACCCGTGGTCCAGGGGCTGGTCGAAGGACGTCCAAAGACAATAAAAACAGACACCACTTGTCTCAGTCAGTGCCCCAAAACCCTTAGAACAGATCCAGGAACCGATAGCGGGAATCGATGTCGTAAAAATTGGGCGCCGCTACCTCACTTTAGGTAACTTTCGCCAGTGGTCGCCATCTTTTACTCCACATCCTCCTTCCCCCCCCCCTCCTTTTTCCTTCCTTCCTTCCTTTCTCTATTACCTACTGAGTTACATGAGTGACCTTGAGGGTGGGGGGGGGTTGCATTCATACCCCTCGTAATCTTGGGTTTATAGCGTCATCTGGTAAAAATCTGGTATAAAACGATTAAAATAAAATACTCCCGTCGCCCAATCAAGGATGAAACCGGACTGGACACTGGAGTGGACATCAGCGTGCAATAAGTATTTCTCTGACGGTAGTGAAATAAAACAATGAGGTCGTCATGGGCAATCATCTGATGTCGACGAGACCATCGAGAGGGCTGTCCATTAAAAAACATTCACTTTTCATCCCTTAAATCACGATACTTAACTTATTACGCATTTTGCTAGTATATAGAACTTGAGATTGACGTCACAACGCCCCCCCCCCTCCACCAATACTCACAGTTCTATTTTTGTACAAGATGACATCAAATGTCCACCTTAAATATTACGTAACGTATTGACCTCATCACAAAAGTACTATTTAGAAAAGTATTATTTCAAGTCATTTTCCAAAACAACCAGCAAAATATTTAGCAAAAAAAAATAAGTGACTTTGAAATCCTTAAAGGTTCATTATATGCGAATAAATGTTACCGAGATTAGAAAAAAAGTCTGAAATAAAAACTAATATATATATAATTACGCCGCAGGGAATTAAATGTTTTGCTAAATATTTTAGCGTCTAAATTTGAGACGCGAGCATATAAAGTGTACATTTACTATTCGCAAATGTGTTACGCACTGTTTATTACGAAATACTTTCTGTCGCAAATAATTTACAATCAAACAAACACTTAACAAAAAACTTCAAAACGATTATTCCGCTAAAATAAAACGAAACCATCTTGAAAAAAGTATTTTAAATTCATTTATTTTTTGCTAAATATTTTGTTTGATTTAGCAAAAAGTAAGTGCCTTTGAAATAATTCACACACCGAATACTTTTATCGATTGAGGCACAAACGACTCGTTTCAAAACAATTCACTTATGTTTTACAAATGCGCTTATTTTTTGCTAAATATTTCTTATCGAAAAATAATTGACTGCGAAATAATTTTCAAAGAATTGCTTTTTCACATTCGCTAATTGATCGTTTCCAAATTATTGTTTTTGTTTTATTATTATTATTATTATTGGGTTTTTTTACAATTTTCCTTTCATCGTGAATAATTTGCAACAGGAAGTACTTACGTAATTTCCTCACTAGAAGGCTAAGGTTAAATTGGCGAAAAATCCCCGTAGCCCCCCCCCCCTTTGGACCCCCGCCCCTTATCCCCTTTGGGGCCCCTCATTAACCTCCATTGATTGCCCGGGGCAACAACGAAGCGTATGGAAAGTCAGTGGAAACCTAGGTGAAGAGAAAAGGGAGCTCTACGTGTATATATATATATATATATATACTAAGGGGTAGTGAAGGGGCTATAAGGGGGGATACAAGTACAACGGGGGCCCTTCATTAGTGACGACATATGACGAAGAGGGTCTTCCGCAAAGGAAGTGGGGGGAGTTTGGACGATGCAATTATAATGAAAATGGCGACGACAATCGTTAAGGAGGTAAACCCCCTTAAATCGATCTGAGGTCAGAGGTGAGCCGTTGAAACCGATTGCTCCAACCATGGAAACCTTTACGGGGTTAGGGTGCATAACGAGCGCCTCCTGGTGCAATTAGGATAAATTGGGGGAGGATGAGTGGGGGGAGGGGGGGGGGAGTTAAGGGGCCTGGG
>JAQIXS010004939.1:0-13786 GCA_034700785.1 Rossiulus vilnensis
AGCAGTCTATCTCCATGTTTACTGTACTTTGGGTTTAAAATCCCTATAGTAAAATGGTGCAACAAAAACCTAATAACACTTAGGTTAACTTGATGGTTATTCCATTAAACATTCCATTAAACCTACAATGGTGCATTTGGCCCTTAAGATAGTAATTCGAGGTTAAAAATGAGCTATTGCTTTAGAAGTTCTGATTACACAAATGAATTAACTCATTTGCCAGCATCGAAACAGCGTATACAATGTATAACGTCAAAAGGTAGGCAACCACACATGACAAGTTTTCGAATGCCACATATCCGCATCATGTTTGTTTAATTAAGACTGTGACATCAGTCTTACTGACATAAGATGACTGTGACAAACCAAACTTGTCAAAACAAAAGGAATAGTTTGATCAAGCTCTTCGCCATGCTACTTCTACCAGGCGCTCGTGTTATCTGATGAGTATCGTTCGTACATTAAGATTCAAGAACCAAACGTCAACGTCCATCGAAAATTCGGGATATCTATGGAAGACTCCTACGCGTCTCATATTTTACGTCTCTTCCGAGAAGACACGTTCATCATGCCCGACATAGACTGATAGCTTTGCAATTGCAATCAACTAGTCATTAACTCGATCCCTATACTTTATTTTGCCAATTCATTGTGGCTCTTCGTCATCGTGCCATAGGCTTACCTATATAGCCGCGATCACTTCCATGGCAGCACATTTATCGCAAACCCATTGAATCGAGGGTGATGGGAATGCCCACGGTCTGGCTGAATGTTGCTCAACTGGCACGCTAGCACCCGAGGACATTGTTGATGGCAGCACCCCTTGCATTCAGGGCCCAGCACAATGTTATCTCTGCCTACAAATTAAGTAATTGTCACGATAGAGTAAAATAAAAGAAGCTTACGGAGAGATCTAATTGTAGTATATGAGATGATAGGGCTGCGATGGCCAGATAAGACGCGGTAGAATGTCAATACGCCATGGCAGACCACGTGTTTTTGTGAATGGAGCGCGCGTGCAGGCCTCTTGCTCTTTTGCACTTTTCCTTAGCCAAACAGATTACCTGTTGACAGGGGGTACGAGCCATACGGTCGAGATAAGATACCAGTGTCGTGTAAAAAGCTTGTTTGGTATGTGATTTTCGAGGCTGATAGATTAGATGAGAATGGGGCTTAGGAAGCAAGCGCACATTTTTGAACGGGGAATGGCATTCTCTATTGGCCCGACCGAGTAGACGTTGACAGGACTACTGGACAGCACACTTTGAAATGACCTTAAGGTTACGAGCGAGAGGCTTTTCGTATGTGGCGTCCGTATAGAAGTGGTGGCCACGCATGGATTTATCATTACCATCTCCTGTTCAGAAGCCCATCAAGGCTGCTGATGACTGATTGCGATTTTTGGCCGAGGCAATCAAACAAAACAGTTTTCCCTCGAAAATAAATAGAGGCGCTGCTGCACACACGAATGACTACACACCGGGTTTGGATTCACAACAATTGCACTTGACTTCTGTTGCACAAGTGGTATGATTAATTTCCATGTAGGGATTTAAAAAGTTTGCAAAGAGCGTTGAATAGGCGGCGCGCAGAGCTCAAATGGCGCCATCTATTAGTCTAGCTGTTGATCGTTGGTTTGACCATCACTCCGTGCATTTATGACATGTTTAAAAGTTACTATCGGATTTGTGTAAGGCGATTTCAAGCCCTTAATTTTAATGGTGTCAACTTTCATTAGGTGCATTCTTTGTATAGCGTGTGCATATGCAATAATAATAATAATGTTTTATTCCATACGGAAAAGGACTATGATTGAGCTAACCACTTAAAACATATCCTGTCAAGTGAAATACTTATTTCAAAATACATGTAAAATGCATACAGTATATCAGCATAAAAATACATGGGTTGTTATTGAGTGCAGATTGGCCTTATCCAACCGTTTACAAAATATATTAATACTTCCCGTCGTCCAAATAGTGAAAGCGACAATCAATTTTTGTAAGATCCCACTTTAACTTCTTGTTGTCTTGCTAAGGTCACACAAACTCAATGGGCAAAGCAAACAGGTAAGGCAACATCCAATAAAATAATCTCACTTAGTATCTTATACGTATAATTCAAATCAATTTTGGTTCGCCTCATTTTTAGAGAATCGATTTTCAGGGCTCGCAACCTAGCTGCATAAGACAAGCCCTTTAAAATATGCTTTATAGTTTTATATTTCTCAACGTTTGGGCCGAATATTTGGGGAAGGATGGGATTGGAAATGATGCCTTCAATTTTAAAATGTTATTAGAGGCAATAATGCATACGTTACTATGTGTTGATATGGTAATCCAGTCTCCAAGGAATTTAATAAAATCTTATTTGTGTAATTTTGTTGTTGTTTTGGATCTTGCTCTTAAATGTGTACGTAGGCCTACGTACGTAAACATGTACGACGAATTTTACGGTCTGTTTTTTATCGCTTTCTTATGAAGTGCTGCTGTTTATTTTCTTCTGGCAGCCGAACACAGAAAAGCAGTAGCTAATGTGCGACAAATTACACCACTAAAGTAATTTCATTGGAACATCAATACAGTTTTGTAGAATTAGTATGCATGAGACAGTGATATACCGGGTTCTTTGTGTTCATCTGAGCTCTGTCTCACGGTGCGGCGTTTGACTAACATGCACGTTTTTAGAATGTAAAACAATGTCATTTATTGCAAATTATAATGTTTATAAATCTCAAAAAGATGAAACTTCACACAACTTAAGAACTGTCTTCTAATTTTTTTTTATTTAACTCGGCTTTGTCAAGAATTACATTATAGGCTGTATTTATTGACTGCTAAGAGATTTGTGTGAGGACCAGGTTTTTTTGTTGTCTTTCTTTCAGCTAAAAAAAAGATAACATAATCCTATACCATTTCTCTTCCAGTTTAGCTCGTTGCGAGCCGTTAAAAGCTAAAAATGGGACCCAGACGTCTCCAGCGCCTGTCAACAGGTGCCATGCACCAGTTTTTATGGTTATTGTCGTTTCACCTCCGGGGTCTGGACAGGTATTCCAGCCTAAGGTACAGGTGAGGTGTGCCCATGTTTGCGTGCACGGGGATGTTTGTGACAGGGAAAACAGGGTCAAGTCCGATTCGGAATGACTGGAACTGACAGGACGGGCAAACGGACATAAGACGAATAGACAGGTCTGCAAGAAAAACTCGTAAAATGCGATGACATATTTTAGGGTATCACCTCGGGCTCTACAATTAATGTATGGATGTTACCGCGCTGAGAAAGAAGGAAGACGACTTCATATTTCCAAAAGGACCACACGTTCATGCTTATTTGAAAGAGAATATAAAATTGACCAGTTCCCAAGTTACAGGACGTGAATATTTAGCAAAGATTTCGGAATGAAACATTAATGGGTACGGTATATTGTCTTGCTCCTTAATTCGGTTGCCCAAATTTTCGTAAGCGATCATCAAATGTTTTACATAACGAACAATATCTGAAACAATCTAACAATACCGAAAACATTGTAGGTAGGGAGACCGAATATTCTTTAGAAATTGAAAGATTCATTTATAAAGAAAGAAAAAAATACGTAAGCTTTTATGATCCGGGCTTTACTTGTCAATAAATTCTTTCACTCTATTACCTTTTATAAGCGGTGGTGGTTCTTTTGAGCTCCATGGTGCTATCAACATTCAACCCAAATTTATTTATAACTTGAGCATTTTGGAACTTTCCAGGTTTCATTTGAACGCGTTTTTTTCTGCATCGTTGAATTGAAACTTGATATGTTTATGGTATACCTAAAGGTGATTCAAAGGGAATTAAGAGTAGCTCGCTATTTATGACACAATCTAGTGTTTTTTATTTGGACGATGCAAGAGGAATTAAATCAACAAAGTTTACAAATATACATGAGCTGACTTTCGAAACATTTTTTTTACCGTGCGTGTGTAGGTAAAATTGGGTACGCTTCAACTAAAATGTGTGCTTCGGAATAAGCTCGCAAAACTTGTCATTCTTAATGTTAGGACTTGAGAACCGGTCTTCGGGTATTTCTTCTTTTATCAATAATGCTGGAATGGCCTGATTTATGCGGGGACGTCATAGCGTCTTGTTATAAACAAAGCTGTTAAAATGTGAGTCTCTTTCATTTTTTGTAGCCTGAAAGTAACTCCATTGACTAACTGGATAGTATATTTTCCTACTCTCACTCATTTTTGAAACTGTTCATTCAAAGTTTCTTGGGCTTGTTCGAACGTCATCCACTATGTCAAACAACAATTGTCCTTAAATGCAAAGTAATTCAACAGTACATGCGTCCACTGATGCAATCATTTTTAATGACCTTATGACGTTCACTTGGTGGATCATCCAGTGAACTATATACATATACATGTACAAAATACTTAGCCACACCCTTTTTAATGATGCTAGTTTTGCCATTAGCATAAATCACATGCCGTTTTGTACCTTCATCTTCATCAGATTGGAAAAAGTCTTCGTTTGCTGAACGTTAGCCATATTTTTAGCTATCATGTCACAGTTTTACAAGATGGCACATTGGATCGATAAGAACGTTTTTGCATACATTTGCATAATTTTAGAGTAGGTCTATCCATTTATGGGGAAAAAGTCAAACCTCGCGTGCACGTCACATTTAAATTAAACTGCAATTAATATTTAAAGGGTGACTCGATAATGACGAAGGTAAATTTAATCAGTTTTTTTAAAATTCGCGTGCAGTGAAAAATATCTTGGAAATGGAACAATTGGACTGATTGTTTTTTGTTGGGTTTTTTCCCAAAAAGGTTACAACCAAATCACGTTCCACTTCTTTGGCACTGATTTCCAAACTTTAGACATTAATTCATGACAACCTAGGGCAGTTTGCACCACGTCGATTTAAGGTCAATGCAAGGCTGGTTTTCTGGTTGAAATGCATTGTAACATTTCATTGAATTTGATTGGCGAATTGTCATGTTTACGCAATAATTAATATTACACTAGACGTATACAGTCTCGAACTGGCATCTTCATTGTTTTTATAATGTGTTGCTACCTAAAACGACAGTTTAGTAAATGACGTCACCATCAGTTCCACTTTAAAGTTGATCAATCTTGCAACGTATGTCTTAAGATATGTCGGAAACACGATAGAGACAGGTATTGGAACATTCGCATTTGTGCAAATATATAAGGTAAGCATCAAGTTACGGAAATAAATGCATTTTATATTACACGTGATTCCAAAGTGTTAAACATAAGTGCGTGATGATAATTTTAATACACAATTCCTTCTCAATTCCTGGAAATTTACTTGGTTTGTATTCCGCATGAGCATGCCACGTGAACTTGCTCATTCTGCCTCGAACTGATCAATGGGGCTCCCTGTGGTGAAATCACCAAAACATATTGGCTGTGGTGCATCGGCTTCCCAATTTGGCACGGTTGCCTTTGATAGAAAAAAGATGGCGATTCATGTTGGTGGAAGACATCCCGCCTAGCAAATCATGACTCCACAGGAGTAAACAGCCCAGTTAAATTAATTATAAGCTTAATTGTGCAGCATTCATCCTCGCCAGCAGGGAAGGTTCTGGGTTGGGCCTGGTGATGGGGGAACTATACCCTCACTGAATTGGTCTACATTTTTTTGTCCGTGCTAACCAATGGACATTGGGTGATTGTGCTAGCATGACATTGCAGTTGTGCGGTATTATTGTTGCAGAAGTCGAAGGTACTCAGTGGGGAGACCCTGGCGGTGAACCCCCTCTTGAAAACGAAAGTAAAATGCGTGCTGCAATGTGTGGGTGTTTCATCACACGAATTTAAATTACTAAAATTCGTGTACTGTATATTAACTAATGGTCATGCCCTAGGCCAACAATATCAATTTACACTAAGAAATGAGCTAAATCTGTTAAGTTGCTTCCTCTCAACGTTATAGAGAAAATGCAGGTGAATAAGAGAAGTACAGGAAAAGAACAGATGACTGGAAAAACAAGGAAGTCGTACGACACGATTAACACATACTATTTTATAATTTTTGACAATTTTGAAATGAAGGAGTTTTAAGATGTGCTTACGGATTAATACTTTTATGTTGCAAATGATGTCGGTATTTGCAGTGCTGTCAAGTGTTTTTATTAAAGCTGACTTCGACTATCCTTAGAGATGGGAAAATAAAGTTAGCCTACCCGAATAATCAGAAAAGTAACAGAAAACCCCGAAGATATACACTAGCATAAATAGAAGCGAAATTGCAAAATCTTTGTACATACATATCACTGCATTCATACAGTTTCGTAGGTAATCAGTTTTTTTTTAAAAACAACAGTTAATTTAATTTCCTCACAGTAAATTCGTGTCACAGTACAGTCGCCTTTTGCATGTGCAGAGTAACCCCGGCTAATCCGCATTCGGATAATCGAGAGTCAATGGTTTTAACTTTGCTCGTTTATTTGAAAGTAGTTTCAATAATACATGTAGATGTGCACAACTGGCAACACAGACAAGCTTCCATCAGTTTGGTATTCGTTTTAGCTATGTCATCATTACAATATTGATGAATGTTTTAGCTGCTCTGCCCATGCATGTACGAATTAAAAAATAGTAATTTCTGGTGAAGTTGTAAACCCGTTCGTGCGAGTTAACCCTTCGTTCACCTTTGCATTGACGTGACTAGACCAATCTACGAGCTCGTATATTCTGCTTGTTAACCATGAATATCCGGTTTTTAATTGGGTTTTGAAAAAAGTTGGGCACCTTTGCAGCGTACCGTATATGATCGTCTCCATTATGCATCAGCTAATTGGGATGCTTTTTTATGCAATGGGCAGGGCAATTAGACAGCCAATATCGGACACTCGTATGCAACCTGTCTTATTTTCCTTCTGACAAGATTGCTCCTATGTTTTCAAACTATTTATCAAATACTCGTTTAACTTTTTGACAGCTTGTATTTTATCGTTATTTGCTGGATCCTTTTCTTCAGCACACATGCATGTGTGTATCATGTTTATAAAGTATTTACGTACCAATTACTTTTATTTATTTATTTGTAAATCAATATAATCCAGGTATAAAAAAGCTCTATTTCATTAGCTAACAGACTCAATTTGAAGACGCTTATTCTTTATCAAAACCGTTCTGGAATCACTCCAGTGTGCTACTGATCCATCTTGAATTAAAAGAATCCAATGAAATCAGAAAGGCATAGGCCTACATGGTGATAATGGTGTTAACAAATGGTCTCATTAATTGATAAATTAAGGTATCATATTAGGCTTTCAGATTGTTACCAGTATATTCAGTAGAGTATATGAAGAAAACGTAATCTGAATAACGAAGAAAGAAAACGCATTCAGTTTAAAGCTTGTTGTTGTTTCCACTAATTCAAATCATTGACATGTAATGTTTACGTCATTTTCTATTGCAATATCCTGATTGTTTCATATCTGAAACTCCGGTCAAAATTTAGTTGCACTTTGGATATATTGAATCCAATTTGGCGACAGTTGATAGGAATAATATTTAGGGGGAAAAAGTCATCTTATAGGGATTTGAAGGCGAATGATGTTCATGTCTCATTTTATAGATTCTATTGAAATTTTCCGTAAAAATCTGAAATTCCTTTTAATGGTGAGGATTATTGCTTATATAAAGCTACAGTATTATAAATATTACGAATGCATTATTTTTGTGTGTCCCACAAACATGTAGATGTGCTCTAATTTTGATTAAAATAGGTTATCATGTAAGAACGGTATCAAAATTATTAATTGCTTTAACAACTGAGGCTGTGCTTAAATGTCTAAACTTGTGAAATTCAAATAAAATTGGAGGCCCTACCATAAAACAACAATGCGGATTCATCTTTCTAGAATATTTAATATACATGTAAGGCGACAATTCAAGTTGACATTTTCTAAAGATGTCAGTAAAAGTTACATACGGTGTAATCAACATTCTCATCTTAAAACATTGTTCAGATGGCGTCCGATGATCGATCTTCGCTATTTTTGTGTATTTCCCCAAAACTGGCGCTTGCATATTGAGGAGTCGATTATTATTCCTCGGCCACCTTACATGTTAGTCAGTCTGTAATTACAGGATGGGGTACTCCATTATTATCGGGTTGTAAACAGGCGTATCTCTAGGTAAATCATACGGTCTAACAAGCGCCATATCGACGCCCAACTCCGTACGAATCATCACGTTGGTAATTTATTGGGCTGCCTTGAGTTTTGCTTCACCATAATCACGTTGGGTTTGCTCATCCTTGCCGCCATGCTGACTATTACCAAATTATCACGATTTGCAACGCGTGCAAAAAAAGCAACGGCCAATCTCGGGCCGATTACCCTATGCGCTTCTAGTTAGTTAAGAGTGAAAAATGAGATAAAGCCTGCCAGGTGTTACAATTGGTCGTGCTGAAGCGAGATAAAGCGCCTCCGAGTGCGAGTTGAACTGGCCACCCATCAGGACAGGCCATAGGCACAGGTGTGCAATTTTGAACGGAGAGGGTGTTGTATTGTGTGCTTACAAAATTTGCCGTGAAATTTTATTACCGGATATTTAAATCCCAAATCGCTTAGGTGAACGCAACGTAGCATTAAGTTTGGCATTTGCGTACCAGCATTCCATATTTGTAATCCATAAATTGCCGCTTCGCATATTTAAATTGAAAAAAAATGCGTGTATGCCATTAGACTACAGGCAGTCGCTATCTTGCTTTCAAATAGGTTAAATGTTTTGACATTCAAAGCTATAATTAACCAAAGATTGACGGGTATATTGTAGAACAGTGACCAAATACAAGCATGTTTGCTGTAACTTACCCTTATTTAAAAAATGCAACGCGTATACAAAATGTTCATTTCTCATTCTTATTTTGAAATAATGAAGAAAAGAGGAAGGAAGAAGCATCACAAATGTTCAAAAACAACTTTTCACAATAAAAATGACTGAGACATGCACATGTACAATGCGCGTGTCAGCTTCGTAAAAAATAAGTTTTATTTACACGTGCATTTTCGGTGCAATTCAAAACGCTAAGATTTTTCTTAAAATACCATGTCACAATAAATTAGTAAGAAAATATTATTTTTTTACAAATTTGATAAATTTTATATAGGCTACAAAATCCATTAATTATTCAGATTTACTAAAAACATGTACAGTGTATCTCGGTATTAAATTATTGAGAATGCTCAGTGCCTGCCTGCATGCTTGTGAGTGCTCACTTTACTCAACGTTACCCATCAACGTGATGATTGAGGTAGTTAATGTACCAACGATATCACTTTCAAACATCAATCCAGATAGCGAAAGCGCTTAGACCAACGTCTAAAACAAGGTAATCGATGCCGTTTTCGCATCAATTGTGCTGACGATAAAAGGTGTTTTATAGAGATTAGATTATGCAGCCACATGACCGAGGGCCACGCTCAAGAGAAGCCCGCTAATCCGCTTATAGCCTTTTAAACATCGAAAAGGAGAAAAATTAGAACACTTTAGCTTGCATCTTCCTGGATTTGATTTTTCATTTACACAAGCGAGAACGATTTCAAAACTATAAACTTCGAGAAAAACGTGTTTTCGTTATATTTTTCGCGCATCGCTATTATTTTATTTTTATATGCGAACCTATTTGTTATTAATTACTTTTATTATCTTATTATGCGATTGTTATGCTGCTTTTTTGTTTTTATTTTCGGTTGTTTTCATTAAATCATAATAATTAACTGGAGCTTCAAATTGAAATCAGAGTATTGATCATCGTTTTACAATACGCATAAGGTTCCATGGATTGGCGTTCAAATCATGCATATAGGAAACAAATACAAACTAATTCACCATACTTGAAAATGAATATATTCAATATTTTCAAGTACGGTAGATTAGTTTGCTTCAAGTTGGCTGAAATGTAATCAAATTATGGCAGCGAAGAGAGTCTGACAAAATATCTGAGTTGGCAAGGAAACAAAGTAATTACTCCAGAATTTAATAAGTACCATCTTAAGATGGAGCGGGAACAAATAAAACCTATCCGGTTGATTTATGGCATGCTTGACTGATCTCGGTAGATTTTCCCCAAATGCAATCCTGAGCAATAACTGGAATTGATATGAAAAAAGCATTTTCCGTTATCTGTTATTGAAAACTCCGCGAAAGTCATTTCTTGCGACGCATTCCTATTGCCTAAAACTGAGCTGGCGGTACAACCAATTACTGTTTAGTGTCCCAGAAACGTTACCTTATTGAATAAACCCAGAGGGGGCGGGTGATGTTGATAATGCCAAATTGCATGCCAGGCAACGAGACAATGATGTTTTCAAATTGAGTTTCATTGTTGTCGTTTTCTTGAGAATGTTATAACATTTGGCGGAATATTGACATTCAGCGCAGATAGGCAACATATAAAATCGCGAAGAGATTATTTCAAAACAACCCCCCTTTCATGACAGGTATAATCAGAGCTGCTCAGCCGATGTGAAATTATCAAATGAAATAATCATAAACATGCCCTGTACGTCTCTGATGGTAAAAAGATAGAAGGTAATGTACATCCAACTCTGTAGAAGTAAATGTATTGAACTTAAATAGAGATGGCGTTTTAACTTTTAAGTGCATATTCATGTAGTTGCACCCAGATACGTATCTCGAAGCTTATTTTCCACTTCGGCATTTAAAAGCTCTGTTCAGCTCTCATTACACCCACCTACTTCCGATTCGTTCATGTTCTGGGTTAAAAATAAAGCACGCGGAAGATTTAGATACGAAATTCTGTGCAGCACTGTGATGCGCGATATTGGGTTATACTGTGTAATAGGATAATGCACCGATAAATAGCTTGCATGCACGTTACACGACTTGTCCATAAAGGTCTTTCACAGATCCTTCGCAGAAAAAACTCTTGTTAGTTTGTATACTGTCCCATGGTATACTGTTGCGTATTTAGGAACCATTACTTTAAACGCAATTAAATTGATTGATAATTTAGGCTATGCAATATTTATTAGGTAATGATGACATTTTAGAAGTAAATCATGCTGAAATCATGAAAAATGCTGAAATATCTTTCTATTTGCTACATGAAATTCACCAGTGAGCTAATGAGACCATAGGTGTCACCCCTATGAGGACAGTTTTCGTACTTTTCATTAATGTCGTCATAGTATGAACTCCACAGTACCTTTCTTTGTATGTAATTTAGTCATAATAAATCTACTAGTTATTAAAAATATATATGGCACTAACATCTCCATTGTTGCACGTTTCGCGTTCTTCTTTCTTCAGTGGTAAAAGATTTGAAGACAATGTAGGTTTCGATAAAAATCAATTCTTGCATGTCTCAAGGGTTTACACTTCTTGATTTCTTGCACTGCTTCGTGAAATTTGTAGGCGCGTCACGATAAGTGGATATGACATCGTGGAATATTACATTTAAGGGATGAAACAAATAATGTTGATGGAGGAATTAAAAAATAATTAATAAAATATATTTAATTAAAAAATTTCGATTTTTGTCGTCATTTTCCGAAATAGATGCTAAGATAAAGTATTTATGCGTCACATATATACAGGGTGTTTCAAAAAGGACTTTACAACTTTGAAAAATCATATTAATTTTATCAAAGAACCTACAGAGGTGATTGTAGTGTCAATTTGTAGGGAAACACATCAAGTTTTGACTCGCATAGTTCGCTAGTGCCGAATTGCATGCCAGGTCACTGTGGACTCCACCTCATTTCCTGCTATGACTGAACGTTTTCTGTGAAGATCACTCGAACAATTCCATACCACTCCCGGTGATCTGCACAATGGACAGCAACCTCTGTCCGAAGGATGACACGTAGAGGGCATTTTTTATCAGATGGTCACGGTAACCACCACCTGGAAGCTCACACGCCAACCAACCATTGCTTATTCAGTCAGTCTTGACAGCATGGCAATCTGCCACCTCTACTTTGACGGTTGTCATCTGCAAGGATGTAAAGTAATCTCTGTCTCCTATGATACCACATGTTCTGCCATTTTTCCTCTGCAGGTGGCACTGCCATGGTAATTTCGTTGGAAGTGGGAGCTGACCACCTCACATGCCGCCTTGCCAACTGCCAGAAACGCTTTTACTTATAGCAGCTTGCCTTTAAGTGGCTGGGTTTGTTGCAAACAAACCACTTCCATTGTTTGTTTTCCTGTGAATCCTTGCCCATGTAGCCTTGTAGCTTTTTCCACCACCTTTCTATTGTCCTGTTATCTGAAAGGTCTGCCACAGGGTTCCAAAAACATGGAAAATGAGGGAATTTGGAGGTCATGGAACAAGTCAGGGAATTTCTTGTAATGGTCATGGATTTTTTTTTGATCTACCATTTTGGTTACTTACAGTGCTCTAAGTACCTTTTTTTTAACAAAATAAAAGCAAGATCTATATGTATATGTATAAGCATGTTTTGTTCAGAAAGGTAAGCCAAATCAATGATTTCACATTTTTTGGTATAGTGGTAACAGTGAATGTGCACACCTCGTTGAAACTATACTTGAAGACACCTCTGTATAAGGTGCTGCTATAGTCGGATCAACAAAATAATTGACTGGGAATTTAAATGGTCCAATAGAAGGCAAGAGCTTCTTTTGCAATTGATCTTTCCTGTCCCATGTCTCATTTTCTATCGGTGTCCATTGGTGCCAATTATGTGACTTCCTTTCTCTGATTGGTTAAGGCTCAGTCTATACTTTTGTTGATCAGACTATAGGGAGGATATTTAAGATGTGCATTTCTGTGCATTACCATGGTGCTGTAATAAACAGTAATTGCGTTAGGTTTTCAACCTTGTCGCCAGTTGGCGTTAAAGAGCCCGTCTCGCGCTTACTTGTGGGCGGAGTAATTTTTTCTTGCCATAAGTCAGAGCGGGTGGTTTTTTCACAGCCCTGAGCAGTCAGCAGCTAGAACCTAACAGGGATCTCTTTCTCTGATTCCAAACATGCGCCTCGGACCAATTCCTTTGGCTAGGTGTGTTATCCTACCTACACTCCACCCTGGGGTGTGGATTCTCTTAGCTTGTGATGCAGAGGCGAGTGTAGTGGTTTGTGGGTTGAAAGGTGTTTTATTGGCCAATAAGCAATGGCCCATTAACAATGGCTTCAGGATACAACCCGTGGCCACACGGCCAGACATCAGAGCAGCAAGTGCATTTTCCAAAAGAAAAATATGGCAGCGGCATAAAGAATTCAGCAGGTCAGCTGACTCGATCAGCTTATCCTCTGGTTCAAACGCGCTACGCGGTTGCGTTATTGGCAGGGCGCTTAAGGTCACAGAAAAACAAGGTGTCCTTTGTGTTGTCAAATTCCTTGGAAGTGGGTGGTGCGGCAGCCATCGCACCGCCCATCACCGATTCCCGAAATTGGAATTTGGAGCCATGAATTTGGCCCAGCCACAAACAACTTTTGCCCCGACCCAACAACTTCCGCCGAAATTCCAACAATACTCCCCCATGACTTGTATGAACCAAAACTAAAATTTAGACGAGTCACCTCTTATTTCTTGAAGGTAGGGAGTTAGGGTTCGCAGATGAGATGCGCTGAAAGGCTTCGTTAGAGCATTCACCAGATTACTCTTCGTTCTTAATCGCAAACATCGCCGACTCGTTGTCGATGAGGACCTCTACCTTTCTAAACTCCGTGGGTATTACTGGTTCCAGCTTCTTAAGGATCTCGTCAAGCCAAATGAGTTCCTTCACCATCTTTACCTGAGTCATCGTTTCGGCCTCCATGGCAGACTGAG